>JABFFG010000420.1:0-142903 GCA_013623685.1 Fusarium transvaalense
CCATCATATGTCGAGAATAGGAAAATCAACCAACCTTCAACTGCATATCAGCCCCCACCTCCTCCACCACCGCCATCGCCTCATCCGCTTCCCCCCCCTCCCCCATCACCACTGCTACATCCTCCACTACTATGACCACCGCTTCCTCCTCCGCTATCATGATGACCACCACCTGCCCCGTCTTCTACGCCTGACCAGCCCCAATGGCCTCCACCCTTGTGGCCATCACCATGATGAGCCCCATGACTTGAAGACCCTCCATAAGTGTTCCCTACGAGGTAGGTCCCTCCGTCAT
This sequence comes from Fusarium transvaalense, assembly GCA_013623685.1. NCBI lineage: Eukaryota > Fungi > Ascomycota > Sordariomycetes > Hypocreales > Nectriaceae > Fusarium > Fusarium transvaalense. Next base: position 296 of record JABFFG010000420.1, read on the forward strand.
TGGCAGCTTGGGGACTGGTGTATGTAGGCCGAGGACTGGTAGAGCTGGGCTTGTTTATATGCCTTTTTTGAAGCTGTTCCACAACATCTGGTATGCTTCTTGGAGTGGATTTGACAGGTGCTGGTACTGGTTTCGACTCGTCGGCTTCTTGTTTCTTTTTCCGTTGAAAGTTCAAGTATTTTGTGAAGAGATCTTTGGGGGACATTTTATGGGCGTATTTGAGATACTGAGAGCTAAAAGCTTGTACTTCTTTGAGGGCGAGATGAAGCTTTATATACCGGTATAAATCGAGCCTGGGTCAAGCGAGAGAGCGGCTAACTAGAACCATACACATTATGCAATTGAATCTCTCAGCCTAGTCGGGCGTTTCTACCCCAGCTGACTCGGCCGGAACCGAGCAGTTATGACCCGCCCCGAATATTGTCACCAGATAGAGTATGATTCGTTATTTTGATGGATCTTCTAATGTCTAATGAGCCAACATGTTTGCGCTCACAGTCAAAAGAGTGGAGCTACACGATGGAAATAGTTCAGAAACATCAAGCTTCATTTGATTGTGTAATCCAAACTGTACTGTTATCCAGATCGAAGCAACTAAATAGCCATGATTAAATAAGGGTTTGATTGCAGCTGAACATCTCAAATCTCACTCTCAATTGATTCGATGTATTTTTTTTTTTGTTGCTCAGCCCAGCATCCAACATCACAGCGCTGTCATCATCACCAGCTGCGCCTCGCCTCGCCTCGCACCATGTTAGCAAGCGCTGCGTGACCTTCAAATGAGGCAGATTTCCAGACTGGAGCTTTCCTCATACGTAACTACCCTACTAAGGTAGGTACTAGGTACTAGGTACTATTAATGCAGTACCTACTTGGGCTGAGGGGATACCAGTAGGAGGAAGTTTGGGAGATAGTGTGACACGGCTGCACCTTCCTTAATCAGTTCCATTTCAGGAAAGTGCCTCGCGCAGCCTGCTCCTCTTTCCATACCTGCCCTTGGCTGCATATCACGTTGAACAAGAGCTGAAAAGTTCAAGCTACCTACCTCCTAATTTATTACCTATAGGCTACTTACTATTCCACTCCTCGACACCTCTTCTGATTCAACTCCTGCAAACACGTACTTGAGGAGCCGACGCAATGCAACATGGATCCGTACCCAGCGCTTGATTTATCTTGCACCTTATTTCGTTTCTGCGATTTCCTCGGCAAGATTCTTATAAACACATCTACATCTGTATCTGGGGCATTGCCAGAAACTGTCGATACACAGGTTATACATGAGCAGTTCTCAAAACTCGCCGCGGAGCTTGAAGAAGGACTCTCTCGATTACGCAGCCAAGAGAATCACTCTAATCATGCAATTATAGAGGCATGCGCCGTTGCAAGCGCCGAGGATTGCAGAACACTTGCGGATTCTATCAGAACAAACCTCGAGACAAGGATCCTTGAGAAACACAGGCTTCAGGCAGCCTTCAACAAAGCAAGTCCACATGCTATAGAGGGCCTTAAAACCCTAATAAACGAGCATGTGCTTCCCCAGACTTATCACTTGGCTAGGTGAGTCAAGTTTAACGGTGCCTTTTCTTTCCCTCTCGATTGCTAAAATCATGAAAAAGCGAGATAATTGAAGATATACAAAGCCAATTTGAGCATATCCAAGATGGCTTAGGTGGCACTCTTTCTGCAAAACCATCGGCTTTCGTGGAACTTCAAGCATCCACGGATCAACTAAAGAGTTGGCTTAGTACGGCCATAGACTCAGGAGGGCGAGCACCCAAGGCTTGGGAGAAGTTCTGTTGCGATCTCAAACGGGCTTTGATCCAAAGTCAAACTCTCCAAGAAATTATACCAATTTTGCGAGAGCGTGATTATAGCGAGCGGCCACTGCGCCATGACAGAATTTCAGAAGCTCACGACGGGACATTCTCATGGATTTTCAATCAGCAAGCCACGTCCAGTACCATTGATACCCCATCGTCGCTGTCCAGATGGCTTGTCACAGGTGAAAGTCTTTTTTGGGTAACAGGCAACCCCGGCTGCGGCAAATCGACTTTGATGAAGTTTGTTTCCAGTCACCGTATTACTCGAAATCTACTCAAAGACTGGTCTGGGGACAGAGAGCTCATAATTGTCAGCCACTACTTCGACTTTTTAGGCACAACCATTCAGAGAACACTTGAGGGGCTGCTGAGATCTCTCGTCTGGAACATTATAGGCGCGAAGCCGATACTGGGTACGATGCTGTCGCGAAGAGCCTGGAGTACTGTGACTATACAATCCCTACCGGGCCTGCTGAGCTACTTCGCGAAGAAAGGTATTCTATTGAGCATATGCTTCTTCATAGATGGGCTAGACGAGGTTGATGGTGAAGGTGAAGCTATTTGCCAACTGATCGAAGAACTTGCAAGTCTACCTTATGTCAAGCTCTGCGTCTCTAGCAGACGATGGCCTGTCTTTGAGAATGTATTCAAGAACAAGATGGGCATATCGCCACAAGAAGAAATGATATTGCACGAAGTCAACCGTGGTGACATCAAGAAATACATCGAACCACGATTACGGGACTATTTGAAACGGGAGAAATTGTTGAGTTTAGAACTCACCAACACAATTTCCAAGGACTCGCTCGAGTATTTTACTGACCAAGCACAGGGGTCTTTTCTATGGGCAGTGCTTGCAACTTGGTTTCTTCTCCATGCTAATTTCGATTCGAGTGGGCTGCACGGAGGCGTTCCCACGGAGCTTGATGAGGTAGTTGCGCTCACTCTGTTGTCAGTGGACTCGTCTTATCATCAGAAAATGGCAGGATATTTGAAAATGTCCCGCGATGTACGATGTTTACCCGCAGAAATTTTCTTCTTCCACGAGATGGGATATGATGATGCGGATTTCGCAATCAGGACACCTACTGAGCTTCTATCGTCAGACAGCGAAGCAGTTCGGAGGCTGTATCTCGATGTTCATCATGCTCTTGAAAAGTCATGCAATACTCTACTGGAAGTTAGTGGCGGTAATGTGATATTCATGCATCGAGCGATTTTTGACCTAATAAATACTCGACGAGTCTCTAATATTCTAGCTGGGAAAGTCAAGCCCCGTTTTGATTCTCATTTGGCTATCCTCGAGGCGTCGATTGCTTGGTTTAAACGGACTCGTTTCAAGAGCGGTAAATCCATCGACTTACAGCCCGTGCCTGCGGCTGTAAGTTTGGTTTACACGCAGAGCCTTTCGAAATTTCACAAGGATCGTGGAAGAACTTTACCGGATCTCGAGGACCTTCATCTACAACCAGTCCATATCCACTGGCTGAGTAGGGCTGTCAGTATTCGAGGTGGCTATGATAACGTTTGCAAGCACAACAGATGGTCAGATGTCATTCAAGATATGGGATGCAACGACGACACAGTCTTGTCACTCTCTCAACCACTGGAGGCCATATACAAGCAATGGCTTTACCCGTATGAAAAACATTGTCGGCAGGTGTTGTTGGATGCGCATGATCCAATAAACGATATATTGGATCTTGTGGATGACTTGAAGAGGATCTTTGAATTCGCTCGCCTCTGTGACCGAAAGGACAGCATAACTGTTGCCCTCGCTTGGCAACTCCTTGACAATGTCGAGGAGCATATGCTAAGCATGACTGCAAGGGAACAGTTCAACATAACTGATATTTCGATGGTGAGTGGTATCTACCGTCATCTGGTCATTGAAGCGCGTATTGAAGGGTACCTCAACAACAAACTTTTGGTTCATCCTGACTACTTCAACAACGATTATTCGGAGAAATATCGATCACCGCTATTCTCTGCACTTCGTGTGGCGCCTCGGAATTGTACTCCCACTCAAGTGACTCTTGAGCCGCTCGACCGACCGTTGATCGAAAGCTTACTCAAGCTTGAGCATGAACCTAATAAGACTCACAGTGGCAGCGATACGCCATGGATAGCTTTCACCAGAGCCTATGTTCCTCAGAATCCAGTTACTTATCTCGATCCATACGAGACCAAGAATGTACCTTTAACCATGGAGGTATCCAAACTTATGCTTCTTTATGGAGCTGATCCAGAAGCGCAGGTTGAGCTATCAGACCAGAGGTATCAGAAATGGAGGATTCCAGCGTGGTTCAAGTTCCTCAAACTGGCACCCTTCTTGAAGGGTCCCCATCAAGACGCGTTTGAACACGTATTCAGCATTATGATGGACCGCATTCCTACTCTATCGAACTCTCAGGCATTTTTGAGACGTAAATCGAAAGCTGAGACGCTGGAGTGGGTTACTCATTCCTTTTGGGAAGTGTGTGAAGACAACTTTGAGCTGCCTAAGATGCCAGAGGGTTCTAGTTTATCTGATGGCAAATTTGTGTTCAGAATATTCTCCAAAGTTTTTCAGCGTAATATGGATAACCCGGAAACTCTAGAATACTCCCGACTGTATCTCTCCACCTGTTTCTGGCCCGACCATCCTGATCTTGAGCGTCAAATGCGGATGTTGGCTCTAGGAACGGAGTCTAGGACAGCAGATTTCATGACAAACACATCATTCACACAGGGAGAAAATACGGACAATATGAGCCACCGCCTATCTACATCTCCTTCCTCGATTGAACTCTCACAGCAAAACATCGAAGTCAAAGTGCGCAAGGAAACGGATACAAACCATGATGATGAAGAGCTCAACGAGGACGATGGCAACAACAACGATGAAGTTGCATCCGTTCAGTCAATCGATGATGACATTCAGTCAAGCATCAGTAGTATTGTACGGACGCCTCACACCATCGCCGCGGAACACCATGTCGGCGACCTCTTGTCTCGCCACCCAGACGTCCGCTTCATTGTAGACGCATCCGCAGAAATCATGCCAAAGGATAGGCTGAAGCGCAATATTCGAAGATCACTCAAGCTTCTGTATCTGGGGCTCAAAGATGATATGCAAAGCAGTGCACAGGTGCAGATTTTGACAACTCGAATGCTTAAGGGGCGTAGGTCTCGAACAAGAATCTCGGAGCGAACAGTCAATGACGAACCACTGGCACCGGACCTTGCAAAAGAAGACGAAGGACACTTGCGTCTAAATTTTCACAAGGAAAGGGCATTCTTGAACAACTGGTTGTCTCAGATACAGCCTTTGGAGAGACCAGAAGAGAAACCACAACAAGTTCAGGGGCCGAATGAGACTGCTCTTGAGGGTCTTTCAGAGAGCGAACATGACGGAAGTGAAGACGATCTGATTGAACCAGAGGACTTTGACGCGGTCCAGGTTGCAGAAGACTTTCTTATGAATGGTGCCCCTTTTCAAAGATTCTTGACGAACCTTTGCCTCTCATTATTGCCTGACCACCTCAGGCAAATCATGCATCTGGCCGTATGGAACCAAATTGAACTCATCCAAACGCCTCTCGCCATCTCAACCTTCGATCGTGTCAAAGCATTTGTGGAGAGACTTACAGGAAGTCCTTGGAACTGGTGGCCGATGGAGTCACCGAGATTGCCTCTGCGAAAAGACTACGTACGGATGAATTGGAAATGTGTGAGTTTCATTTTTTGTAGTTGAGAAATCCCATTGTATGGTTGACTAAAGATGTGTAGCATTGTGGCAAGGACTTTTGGGTTGACATTACCCCTTCTCAGGCTCGGGTAGTTGAGAGAATGACCAACAACCCTAATTCTTTCGCTGAAAACCACCACAGAGTGTCTCACATTAGACAAAGCGCCATACAGCGAATTTTTGGCTGCCTTGGGTGGAGCTCTAAAGAGCTTTTGCCGGTTTCGACACCTTCATTGCAAGGTAACCAGCCACCCACGGCAAACACAGAGCCTAGCAACCAGATTCAACAAGCAACATCTGCCACTACAGAAATCAGTAGTAACTTGCCACCGGCTACCGATGACTTAAGAATTCTGCTTGGAGTACCTGTAGGACCCAAGACCCTCCGCGTGACCCCAATCCCGGTAAGGCAGCAACCGGATGAAATGGTCTTTCCGCTATTACAGCAAGAGTATAAGAGCATACGAGGTCGTTGGCGGAGTTGGTTTTCTTTTTGGCAGCTCAGCCATTGTAATTTCGTCAGGGTGAGTAACTGTTTCCTTCTACACTCCGATCACTTCTCACTTCTGACACCTGCTAATTGATGGTTGCAGTTTGAAAGTGTTGCCCGCAACGTCGTCGTTGCTTGCGGCCAGGATCTGCCTAGGGCCAGTAACTTGGATTATGATTATACCCCAAAGCCACCTCAAGCATCGATACCCCCTGTACATCCTCACATATTTGAAGCTGCGTTTAATAGCTGCAATGGAGGCAAGTGTCGAAACCTTTTCTCCTTTCATGACTGTTACGAATTTGAGGAAACGGTTTACATAAAGCGCATTCCCAAGAAGAGAACACCCTTCATGTCTGAGGCAAACGAGGACCCTATCTGGGGACTTGAGGCGCGACACTGCATTTCTTGTTTCCATGTTATCTTTTACCATCTACTGATTCTTATACCCCCGTTTGCGATTTGGGGATGGTGGCTGAAAGGACATCCTGATGATATACAGAGCGCATCTATTCCTATGACGGTTGTATTAGCGATGGTATCTATGTTTTGGAGCGCTACTGGTATCTTGAAGCAGTTTCGAGGTGAGATATAGATGGTCGTGGGAACTTTATCTAGATTCGTATGGAACTTGTCAAGAGGATTGATAATTATGAGATACGACTTATGATTTCAACCTGACGCTTAATGTTTTAATGAGAACTAACTTCAATAAACTAGGGTTAAATCTTATTAAATAAGTTTGACTCAACTGATTAGTAATTGCAAATATTCTTAGCAACTCGGATTTGACGGTACAAGTGATTATGAGAGGTTCCAAGCACCCATAGCAATGGCTCTAGACCTGCCCGAGAAGCCACTCTAGCGCCATGATAGTAGTAACAGCGGGTAATCAGATATCAACAAGATCAGGCCGCGTGGCCTAATGGCTAAGGCGCTAGATTTCGGTCCTCAGCAACTGATCCCTCTAGAGATTCCAGGTTCGACTCCTGGCGTGGTCGATTAATACAGCTGATTAACTTTTTCTTTTTGCAATTTGTTATATCTATTCTTACAATTAATGATGTCTGTAGTTTGTTAGTTCACTTTTTAATTACTAAAGAGACATACCCAGTCTCTTAATGCACAATGTAATCTTTATGCTAAATATAATAAAATAACTTAGTATAATAATTATCCTTTCTCTACGCTGTTTTATCTATTTCAAGAGGTAAACTAACAGTATATAGACATTTAGTGAATTAAGTTGCAGTTATAACTAGAAGATTATCTACTTTATATTTATTGAAGTTTACTCTGAGCTCTTATATGCTGCATTTATATTTCTCTGAGATTCTCAATATAACTATTACTAGTTATTCATACCTAGCTAACTGCAGCTGCATCAATACCATAAGCATGAGCCCCCATATGTTTGAGAATAATATAGGCTATGAAGAAAAAGTAAACAGGCGCTCAACGAGCAAAAAGCGTGGTTCCGCCCGGGATCGAACCGGGGACCTTCTCGGTGTTAACGAGATGCCATAACCAACTAGACCACGGAACCGAGGATTTCTTGGCGCTTATTGACAGCCCGCTCGCTATGCCAGATCAAGTTCCCGGATAATCGAGGCATGGAGTATTATTCCAAGTGTATTCATCTATCGACGACTACAAGACGTATCAGCAGCAGTACAACGCCTCTATTGAAGTAACATGTGGTTATCCTGTACCCATGTAACTAACCAGACTCCGCATGACCCATGATTTCGAACTCCTTCCGTCTTGATAGGCATTCATCCACTTAGAACGTGCCATCAATGTTCCAATCAAAATTATCCATATCCTGCGTGTCGAATCCTTCAAACATAGCGGCATCACCTGGGGGATCTAGATTTCCACCGTCAGTGGCAGATCCGAGTCCCATATCAGACGGCACACCTCCCATGCTGACATCGAGAGCCAGATTGTCAACCGACATGTTGTCACCCTGAACACCTGAAGTTGCAGCGGCCATGGCGTCTCCGAGAGCAGCAGTATCATCGGCAAGATTGAGTGACATGTCTGCTGGCTGAAGCATTCCTTGCGGCTGAGGAATGATCATCTGCGCCTCGACACGACGGTGCAAACGTACTACATGCTCAGCTAACACAGGGTCTTCCTTCTGAAGTTTCCTAAAGCCTTCGACTTCCACCTTGAGAAGATCGCGGAGGGTTCGCTGGCGCTGAATCGGTGGGAGCATGTTGCCATTGGCATCGAGCATGCCCGTTACCGGAGCGTCCTTCACAGCGTCGGGCGCGCAAATCAACGATGTAGCCACGTCGTAGATAATGTTAGCGCTTCCGGCTGCCGTGTGTTGTCTTACTTCCTCCAAGATCACATGCAACAGTCGTCTGGGGCCCAGAATTTTCAGTCCGGCCAGTATCTGTCGATGGGTGTAAGATGTTGGCATGCTGTTCATGGCAGGATGAATACTCCAGTGAACGAGGCCCTGAATGGTGAGCTTGACAGCGCTGGAGAGACCACTCGGAGGTGTGGCTGTCCATGACTCAAGCTCATTGAGATCCGTGCCCCCTGTTCGGCGGGATAGAGGAATACTCTCTTTGAGAGTCCGTAGAAGGGGTTCAATGTCTTGATTCTTAGGGTCTCGACGTTGATATGTTCGTAGAGCATGCTCCAAAGGCTTTGCAATAAGATTCTTTACGGACGAAAGCATTGTACTCGCTTCCCCAGAAATGGAACTTGGGAGTAGGATAAGTTGCAGGATCTTGATGATGGACTTTTGTTCCTTCTGGTCGATCCATAGGTAATCCGCCAGGAACCGGATTGCTGGGACGAGAGATGGCAGTAAGAAGGTATCCACGAGGTCTTTTTGAGTTAGCATATGCCAGCCAGTCTAAAAGCGAAAAACTTACACTCTATGCCTCCCTTAAGGCTTTCATCATTGAGATAACCATACGTGTAAGCAACCACAATACTCTGGAAAAGGGGTGCCACGATGAGATAGAACTCCTGTGGCGGACAGGAAGACATCAATTCGTCACCAAGTCCACCGGCCTCTGTATCAAAGAGACCATGAACCCAACCGTTGACATGGTCATTCTCCCGCTGTGTAAGCTCGTCACCTTGTCGTCCAATATGTCCTCGACCGATTATCTTGGCTACCCATGAGTCCGGGGTTGTGATACCGATATCCACTGCGGTCAGGTTGTATCGATAGGTAAAGGCTAAAACGAGAAGCAAGATTGCTCCAAACTCCTCGTATACAGGCTGATATTCACCTTGGTCCTCCTCGTATCGCCAGTTGTCAAGTAGCTGACACAGGGGCTCGAGTATGTTGGGAAGCTTCTCAAACAGGAGGATGACATCCAATGACTGTGGCTTTGCTGCCAGCTGACTACAGAGTAGCTTTAGAGACATTGTCTCTTTGGTGTGGCATGATTGCCGTAGCACCTATGGTTTGTTAGACACTGTCAATACGAGGATTCAAGATTGCTTACCTCGACAAGTGCTTGGCAAACGGCTCCAACATTGCCATCCATCTTGTCAAGCTCCCGAACCAAACCTTGGATCTTTTCTGTATCAGATAAACAGTCTTGTACCAGCTTATCCTTGGAGTGTTTTTGCAAAGATGGCTCGTACGAAAGTGAAATCTCGCCCAGAATCCTCTCGACATGCTCCCGCTGCACAAGTCCATGAAGCACACAGGCAGCACAAAACTCCTCTCTGATACTTTCGGTATAAGGGTTGTTATTCCTCGACTCGTCAAACATTAGCGAAGCCGTCGGGAACAGACTGGTGTCCACATGGGTCAATGCTTCTGTGATGCAGAATTCGGCCGATGTGCCTGAGAAGCCAGGAGGCAGGAGCTGATATAGGAGTAATGGTAGTTTGTTGATCAAGAATGAGCGCAAGAGGTGAGCATCTTTCTGTCCCTCATTACGAAAAACAGCATTAGCCAGAATATCGAATGATGCTAGAATCAAATCAATAGCACTTGACTGAATATCAGCTCCGTACTTGTTGCTCATGTAGGAGAATAGAGCATGGTCGTCCAAGATGGGGCGTCCAATAAGCTGGGTCCGTTAGCATACGATGTAGCTTAGGATATCGACACACTTACCGCAGCATTGAGATATATATATAACCCTGCTCTAGTATTGCTGACAGAAATCGGAGTTACCACAAAACTCTCCAGCCCAACAGTAGAATCAAGAAGTTCATCCATGGCAGCATTGGCAACCTGCTTCTTCTTGTCTGCGGGGTCAGAGCTGGCAAGAATCTCAGTGCGGAACAGTTCGAGCTTGTCAGCAATCTCCGGCACAAGCTGTAGTGCAGGCAAAAAGCTTGCCAGGCTTGTAGACAGCGCTTTTCGAACATCTATAATCAATCAGCACAGCTGGTCGCCAAATATAGGTGCCTGGGGCAATACTTTTAGCAAATGGTTTGCTTATAGCACTGACGAGGATGTTGTTCTCGCACAAACGCAAGAGTAATGCGACGAGAGCTGCTCGCGATGACTCCATATCGTCCCTCAGCTGGCCACTAGGAAACTGCTGTTCGAGCATATCGGCAGCAAAGGCGGTTGCAGGCAAGGCAGTGGTGAATAGTTCCATGAACTTTGAGATTATCATGGCCACCTCCAAAGCTGACCTCGAGTCTTGAATCGCTCTACCCTCAACTACAGACTTGGTGAGTCTATAAAAGAGAACCTCTTCAGCCCAGTAAGAGCTCTTCCACCGTGTGATGTTCCTCTTGGGTTGCGCATTCTCCTTGCCTTCATCCTTATCTTTGTTATCTCCAGTTTCCTTTTCCTTTCCCTTTCCTTCTTCAGTGTTTGGTTGTAGGTGTTGTTTTTGCGCTTGTGCGTGCGCATGGGATGAAGAGTACTTGTACAAGGCATTTAGTATTGACGGCGTGTTGACATAACCTAGTTTTGTGAGAACTTGGAGATATGGAGGTATTCGAGGATCAAGACTGCTGTCATCTGAAGGCTGAGGGCGAAGAAAGAAGTCGGCGACGAGGGCGGGAGGTAGAGGATGTTGTTCGTGGACGATCTTAACATAGGCTTCGAATTTGTCTGTTTCGAGCCTTTCAGAGACACAGCGAGCGACGAATTGGGACCAGTAATCAATTGCCGCGCGCATAGCGTCCCCAGCTGCTGCGGGATTCTCCATGGTGAAGGAGATTATGTATCGATCGTTAAGGGAGAGTAGAAGATGGTAGTCGGTGTCGCGAGATGGATCAAGAATGGACAAAGGAGCTCTGAATCGCGTCCATAGAGCTATGTCCTAGCAGGAAGGCTTTTTGTCGTATAACTTTGTCTATCGATATTTGAAAACACTAAGACTTTCCAAAAAAGAGACTCATTAGAGCGCAGATTCGTCGTTAAAGCCTGAGCGCATAACTTATGCAGATGTCAAGCTTGAGCTGTCGCGCATAGTAGGTGTTGGTTTTGGGTGGGCAAAGTACAAGACTTGGTGGGACCTTCCATTAATTGGAGTGCGGATTAATTCCGCCGTTGAACGGGCAAAGAAGGTTCAACAACCACTGTAACTTCTCGAAAAATATGACATTAAATTGACATATTCTATATCCATATTAGAATTTATTTTCGATTCATATAATCCGAACATACTGTATAGAGGTTGTCCAGCGTTAGGTACATAGATGTCGAATCCACCATCAACACCTTCATTTCAACACTTACAACTATCACCTTTAATATCTAACAACCATGAAACTTTTTCCAGCACATTGTAGCTTGATATGTGACTCAAAGTCACGGGAAGGAAAGGGGAGCCTTTCATATAGATACAATTCCTATGGCGATGATCTATTCTTGGTTCTAGATATTGTTTGTTACCCCAGGCTCAATCCCCTCCAGTAACTCCATCAGTTCCTCCCACACTCGTTTATTTAACTTATCGCCCTCAACTCCCTGCATACACTTGGGAAGCCGACACTCGTCACCATTGAACATGAACTTTCCGCGCAGATCCTCTCCTGCAAAAGCTCCAGCCAACAACGCCCGAGATCCCATCTCTGGTGTCCGTCCAAGTATCGCTACAAGGGCTGAGAAAAATAAGGACAATGGGAAAGGTATGTGTTTGAAAAGCTGTGTACCGCACAGGCCGGGATGTACTGCGTTGACGAGTGCATGTCCCTTTCCGGAAGCGTCAATCGCTTGTGAGAGTTGGAACATGAACATGGCTTGTAAAAGCTTTGTTTTGTTGTAGTGCTCGAGGACACTTGTTTGAGCGTCGAGAGCCTCAAAGATATTTGGCTCTTTCGTAGGTAGGCGGCCCTAATTCTCTGTAAGTTATGAGCTGACAGACCGACTCGTAGTAACTTACATCAAAAGCTGCGTCAGAAGACACAACGACAATATGAGGAACGACATTTGACCTCATCGCTGTCAGCCTTAGGACAGGCAGGACAAGAAGCGTAAGAAGAGCCGTAGATACAACATTGACGGTCAACATTGACTCATGGTCTTCAATCACCTCACGCTCAAAGGTGAGACGACCCGCATTATTGATCAAGGCATCGACTCGCTCCAGTTTGTTAATATGAGAAGCAAATTCCCGGACGCTGCCATACGAAGCAAGATCCAACTGCCAGACTTCAACTACATTGCTCTTCCCAGTTGACTCTTCAATGTCCTTCTTGGCCTGCTCGCCTTTTTCGATACTTCGACATGCCAAGATCACCCTGGTAGCATTAAATTCTGCAAGATGTCAGGCTGCCTCAAGGCCGATACCTGGTGAGAAAAGTGTCAGTTTTGTGTGTATTGGTATATGAGGTTCTCAAGTACCGCTGTTGCCTCCTGTAACAACGAATGGTTTTCCTGTGCAGTCTTCTTCTTGTGGTGGTATCGTAATGAACCTGTCACGGATCATGTTAAGTAAGAACGACATCCTGTTGACAAACTTGCTCCTAGCCTTGAGATAAGCGTAGTATTCAATCTTTAATTTTAAATTGGTAGTTTAGAGTTCCAGAATCAGAGAGTAGATTGACTTGTCTACTGAGAGGTCTAGTCTAAATGGTTCTTCAAGGATCGGAGCCTTTTAATATCTGACAGGGCCAACACGGCGTAGCACAACACTGAGCTAAATTACTAAGTCCACCTGCATTGCTGAGATCCAAGTACCCAACGCCATAATTTACGCAATGTCGACTGTTACACCTTACTGTACTTAGATATTGGTTATGACCGGAACCCGAACGACACTAGTATATGGAGGTAGAGATTTGTTCTTCACAAATATGGACCTAAAGCAGATGGCCTACATTGTTGGGGATAATTTGGAACTCAAATAAATGTCTGTCCAGTACAGACTCGTCACTTCAATAACTATCTTGAGGCTCTTTTATCAAAAAGGAGTCGATTAATTATTAATGAAATCTATAGTTTATGATATTCGTAAAACAAGGGGAAATCTTGACGTTGCCAAACTCAATCCAAACTCGCAAAACATTACTTCTCAAAGGTATGCATGATGGTCCTCTTTCCCGCTGCCCACGCCGCAGACTTATCAGTACCCATGGCCCGACCCTTGGCGAACCAGATCATGATACTGGGCAACTTCCAGGTACCAAGCTGGCCCGTGGCTCTGCTTCGGCCAAGCGTCACGCCGAACATGGTCTTGCTCGCAGGTACGTACTCTGGAACCTCGCCTCCATCGAGGTACGCAGGAAGGGCCTTGAATACGTGAATCGACTGGTTCTCCGCCATACCGAGCTGCGAGGCCTCAAGGTTACCTGCGTCGCCGGCGACAAAGATGTTCTTGTGCCCTTCGACTTGGAGACGAGTGGTCTGCTTGATGAAGCCATCGCTGTCGAGAAGCGTCTTGGGGACGAACTCGGTGTTGGGAATGATTCCTGTTGCGGGAAGGTAGGCCTGCGCGATGATCTGCTTGATTTTACCATCAGAAGAGCGGACTTCGAGGACGATGTCTGATGATCCGGGCTTGGGTGTTGCACTAATGACCTTCGTGTTGGGCATGTTCTTGACCTTGAGGTTCTCGAGCTCTCTGACGACGGACTTGCGGACTGTGTCTGTAGCGGGGGGTGAAAGGGGCAGGTCACCGGAGTAAATGAAGATGACCTCCTTCTTTCCGTGCTGAGAATACTCATAACCCAGTTCACCAGCTGTTTCGGAGCCAGTCATGCCACCACCAGAGACGACGATAGTCTTGGCCCTGCTGATTTGATCCTGGACATCGTGCAACTTAGTCTTGGCTTCTTGTGTAGAGCCAATGCCCTTCCAGACCATACCATCCCGCGTTCGTGAGCCAGTAGCGATAACAAGAGTGTGGTAGTTGACCTCGCGAACAGCAGAGGTACCGTTAAGCTCAACGCTGACAAGATTGGAAGAAGTATCAAGAGATACAGCCTTGCCCTGAATCCACTCGAACTTATTAGAAGGATAATCGGTGAAAGTAGGTTCAAGGGGGACAAGAGCTTTGTCATCTGGCACTTGGCCGGGAACAACAACTCGAGGCATTGCGACGGGCCAGTGGAAGTGAGTGTTGGGAGAGACGACAACAATCTTGAGGTCGTTGCGCTTGAGGACTTGGTTAACCATTGTTTGGCGGATGATGGGCATGGCAGCTGGGCCAGCGCCTAGAACCACGATGGTTTTTACGTTAGACATTGTGGGTGAAGTTATAGATGTCTTGATATGTGTGAAGTGAGTATTTATCGCTGTTGTTGTAATAGTTGAGGATGCAATTGAAGATTCAATTAATTGATTGATTGCTGTGATGTTCTCGTAATGTGAGTTGAGTTGAGATATGAATTCTTGATCCAGAGCAGGACCCAATAAGCTCTATATACACAATTGAAACGCGTCCATTTCATTTTGATTCTTCAGCAGATTACAAACTTTGTCAAAATTATACCCTACCGAGTTCCCAAACTAGAGCCAGTATAGCAAAGTGCAACTCTGCAATGCGATTTCTCAGCTTGTGCATGTTTGAGCTTACAAGACAAAGGGAAGATTAGCTGTGATGCCGCGCGCGACATGATTTTAGCGGCGTCCTGTGGAAGATGGTAAAATGAAACTGGCCAATTGCACTGCTTGACGCTCACTACGGACCCCCTTCGCGCGGGTTCCGGAGACTTAATCAGGGGACACTCCGAGATCCGCTCGGCTGTAGCTTTGGGGGGTTTGTAACAGCCAATATTGATTACAATATGAATATTAAATACGAAACCGAGGATTAGAAATAAATCTCTGTTGGCCTTTGACTTAGCACTGTCTTGGCTATGCTATCCTCGAGTACAGACACATCTATGTATAGGTTGTTTATGTTACAGTACAGTACAGTTGTAAGCTTACTCAAAACTGCCTATTTGGCTGCATTAACGATCAAGCCCGCAATCACATGCAGCCAAGACCCGCCGATGGATGTCACTCACGTAGTAGGTGCTCCATTTCTCAACTGCCGGGAGTCTAGAACCCGACCTGTCTTTTCTTTCTCGTGTTCTCTCAGAAACCTAGTTACTTGAAGAGCGGAAAACTCAAAGCAAGCTTGAGGTACACAGAAACAGGGAAAGAACTGGTATAGGCATGGGCATCTGGTCTAGATCATGCCGTCTCCTTTTCTCAACGGCCTTGCTGCCTTACAATAGTACACCCAGGAAGATAACAAATCATTTTAACTTGAGCGTCCATTGACAGACAGCCTTCGACTAACAAATGGCTGAGCCAAGATGAAGAAGGTATGCCAAGTGCGGTAAAGCTAGCCCATGGGCCCACCTCAATCTGTCGACTCTAATCCAACATACCTACTGTAAGTACTACGAGAGACTGCAATACTCGCCAGTTATTATATGCTGGGCGCGATAAAAATCTTCAGAGTGATGAATTATAACATCCTGTTCTTATATGATTGATACAAGTCTCCACTCGTTACTTTCCGAGCTACAAAGGTTGAAGCTCGGCTGTGCTATAGGTTAAGTAACGACACGATATCTCCATTCATAATACAACCTTTCTACTACATATCCCGGCTAATAGCATCCTGGTACAACCCGTAGAGGATATTATAATGGATGTGTATTGTATTAGAAATTTGTACCAGTCGATGTCATGTGACTCTCCTTCTCTCATAAATATCGAGTTTCTTATTGACCAATCAGACGAACTGCGCTCTCATGTTATCCGTTCGTGAAGTGATCCTAGTTGAAGGGACAACAGTAACTATGATATTGGACTCTTCTCTTACTAAACAAGAAAGAAGGCCGTAATCCCGTTGAATAGTCCCACTGAAAAAAACTACCAAATGGTAATGTGCGCTATCGTCATAATTTCCTGAACCATAAATTTCAATAATCTTGTCCTCATGCTTGGCTTGACAATACCTGCTCTAAGCTACACCCCATCACCATTATTAGTTATTGTGGGCAATGATGGATGGTGACAGTGTCAGGTATTCTCCAATAATCTGTCATCGAGATTATTCTCATATCATCACACCTATGACAACAGCTTGTTTCTATACGTTGGGGTACATCAATCTCGATCTAGAACCGTTGCACATCATGCTCTACATCGTCACTAGTACTATAGTCAGATCATGACATCTCGATGGAGAAGTATACGCAAAAGCCCAGATTAAGAAACCATTATCGAGATCAAGCACGATAAATGGAGACGGTGATGGAATAGCTCTTGGGTTGCTAGCCATGTCAGACCAGGTATCTAGATGGTAAGACAACCCCAGTTTCTATCTCAGCTGGCAGAGACAATCTTCATGGCAAGAAAATATGTCCGAATATAGACCAGCACGACTCACAATGACATATCAGGCATCCATATACCGTCATGAGTAGAGAAAGGGGAAGGCTGAAATGCTGTCGAGTACGAGAGGCCCCTTTTTGGTGGTGGTGCCGCTCAAACGTCATATCCTTGGGAGGTGCTGTAATATGATGCAAAAGTTCGCCGTAAGGCAACCCTCCACCGTCGCTTGTTACGGTCAGCAAACGTCCTCCCCGGGAGGCGAGATGGGCGTTTGACAGGCCACATTACTGTAGAACGGATATCAAGTCATTGCTGATTATTGTGATTGCGTAGTTGAGTACTGTACTGTGGGAGATCGATCTGATCAAGCTTTTTTCCAGGTGCGGAGCCTTTTTGGCGAGAGAACCTTATGTCATCTTTCTCAAACGACGTCAAAACAAACATCAGAAGCAAGGATAGATTTGACGGGATGGGGCTTCAGACGGAGGTTTTTTTGCAGTGGGAGTAGGGGGGGAGCCTGCAAGACCAGGGAAATGTACTGTACTGTACATACATGGATGGGGCAAAGTCTAGAACGGTTAAGCCAGACACAGAAGGTCCATGACTTTTGTTATTGTTGAGGCTGTTTCGTAAGTGGCATTGGTGATTTTCGGATAGACAGACTGAGTTGGAAAGAGCAGTGTCGTCATCACGTGTCACGACGGCTGATCTGGGAGGCGAGATGCCTCAGTCTTTGACAAAGATGCATCATGCCTTTTTGAGTATCAAGTCGCCCGCCTGCTGCAAGGGGTTTCCTTCTCTGATGAGGAGAATGCCGGCCAGACCTCGAGATCACGGGCCTCTGTTTGGTCGAGACAGCCAAGCTAGAAACCGTTTTGGACCACCAGCGCTTTTTTGTGAAGGACAAGCTTGTGGGGCACGGATGAGGCTCTAAGTGAGTTTGACGTGTGATGGCTAAGGGTAGAGTCAGTGCCAGAGTCTGAGGTCTCAGAGTTGATAGAGATACAGGATATTTGCTAGCCTCCCCGTCTGAGCTCTTCTTGTTTGACCAATACAATGACGCAGATGGAATGTCGACAGTTGTGGTTACAGTAGCCTTGTGGGTTCAGGATGTGATATCCGACCGTCCGTCTGCAAGAGGCCTGCTCATGACGATTATCCTTCCTCCCCTCTTCCCCTTCCCCTTTGATGTGCATCAAAAACGGTGGTGAGTGTGTGTGAGGTGAGGCGAGATATGACGGTGTACGGTAGCATCCATCTTGTGTCTAGGTGCCTCTCCCGTCACAGAAAACAGCCTCCGTTTCCTCTCCCCCAGTAGTGACAGCACTGTAAAAGACCCCCCCTGAAAAAAAAAAGATGACATCAGTAAACTGAACAGTGGGGTTCTTGCTTAGCGTGGCGGATGAGGTGACCTCATTGGCGCTCTCACTCCTCAACAGAGATCCATGAATGCCGTCATTGGCCCACTTGAATCTCGACTCCCACTTCCCAATCCTTACTCGCTGAGCGGCACAGCAACTTTGGTTGCCTGCCACAGAATGGATAATTGGACACTGTGGGTGAGAGTGATATGGGAACTCGACGTAATTGCCATTGTGTTACATATTCATTTCTCTCCGTTTCTACACGAGATTAGGTAGGTAATTCCGTTTCTGTGGCGTTTGTTTTGTTTTTTTTTTTTTTTTTGTTTCGGGCAAAATTATACAGACTTGTACAGGGGCGGAAATGCCCTCCAAAATTGTACTATGTAGCTCTCGACGTCAGGGATGAGTTCATTCTGGGGCGCATCTACTATTGCCATTCTTGAACATTCAGGGTCGTTTTTCAATGGATAATCACATCTCAATAGATTCGGTGTAGTACTCACCGAGTATATGGATATGGGGAAAGTGGGAATAGCCTCGCTACTCAAACTCTGTTTTCCCAGTGCAAGTCGCTTCAATTCGTCAACAAAGTAGCGAGCGTGATCCTGGGTTCTTCGTTTCGACCAAGGATGGGAAATTAATCGCCAAGATTGGATTTTAGGTTCGGGACCATGGGAATCCGGGAACAATCCCATGGTGTTGGTACCGAAATTCCCTCACCTAGGTAGGTATGGATGTGGCCTTGGCCAGGCTGGCTTTTGGGCTCACCACTCACTGATGGATGGGGCCCAGTGATATGCGCCCACCCGAGAAGTATATCGGAATCTATCCATCTATCCCCACGCTGGCTCATGCGACATTTGAGCCGCAAGAGAACATCTTCAACACGAGATCCAATGAATTCTGAAACTTGTGGCTCTCGATACACGCCAACGCTTGTCAACCTCGAGATCTCAGCAAAAGATTCTGCACTCTTAAACCTCGAAATCTGGAGATTCGTCAGTTTGGAGTAATCCCCCTCTCTGATCTTTGGGCTAAATCACTAAAACTCGCGGAGGCCAAAATGGCCCTAACGACTCAAAAGGCCCGGATGAATGCCACCCCGAGAGACGCAGCGATGATCCCTCCCTCATATCGAAATGTCTCGGACAATCCCTGTCCCCTATTTTGTAAAGGACTGGTCGCTTCTTGGCAAAAAGGTCCAGAACCTCGACGAACCGTTGTGCTTTCAAAACAGCCGCGTGACCCGCTCACAGCTCAGAAAGTAAGCTCCTCGTGGTCCCCTACCACAGGTCTCATGGCCTCGAAGCTGAAAAAAAAGTCATTAATCATTCAATGGACTTTTGAGCCATTGGCGGGCGCCGACAGGCAGCTGCGGTCAACTCTGCAATTCCCTCTTCCTCGTGAGACTCTGCCCTGCCAGAAAAGCTTTCCACTTTTCGTTATTGTCGTAAGAGGATATGGCTTTCTCAGGCCATGCATGATAATCAAAACGTTGATATGGCTCCGAATGCATCATTGACCCATCCTTTGGCTCGAGCTTCAAGACATGAGTTCCAATCGCCCACCTCCAAAGCAAACAGATGATGCACGAGATGACTTCAATGCCGGGCCAGGATCAGCAGGGTCTTTCTTTGTTTGTCTAGAGCCCCCATTCCATTGCAGTTAAGCTATTGCGTGCAGGGTTCTATTGATGATCGATCAACAAGAGCAACAGAGCGAATACAGTAAACGGTCGTACTGTAATTATCTCATTGTCTGGCGTAGCCTCGCCTCTCACAAGCTCTGTTGTTTGACACACAGACATGACTACGTAAAAAGTGGTGGCGATGGAGCAGGACCCTGAAGAACCGGGGGTTGTTTGACTTGAGCGAATCAAAAAACGTAGCGTCAGAGCGCAAGGATATACCGACGATCTCTCCGAAGCTTACATAGTACGTACCGTCTGCGTAGCAGTCTCGACTCGTCAAGCTACGCCATATGCAGGCGCTAGACGACGACAATCTATGCCGATCAGTCGCTCATGATGCCATAGCATTGGCTTGAACTGGCTGTCGAGCCCCGGTTTTCTTCTCTCCTCTGAGTCTCTGAAGGAAAAAGAGGGGAAACTTGTTGTTTGTCTCATGCTTCCAGATATGTAGCATCACGGGTAGACACCCAGACAGAGAAAAGAGTGAGAAGGAGGTAAAGAAAAAAGAAGGGTCCATCCACGACGATGATGTGCTACGGAACCACACACACCCACTCGAGGGAATATCGCACCCCCCATTACACAACTAAACACTCCACTCTGACTGCATTTTCAAGGGACCTGGGGGTGGAGGCTAATCCCAAGCTTTGGACGCCTGTACCTTGCCCGCTCCGCTCCTCTCCTCTATGCTCATTCTCTGGTTTGTTTTGCAGTACGATTTCTGGTATAATAAGACCCTGAGATTCCCCCTCGAATCCAATTCTCATCATCCAACACAACAATCACAATCACAACAACAACTCTTCAATCTTACTTTCAAGCCTATTCATCTTCAAGCCGGCGTTTCAGCACAAACCTATATATCAATTCATTTTTACTCGACTCATCTACATAAGAAGTCGATTACCTGCAACTCATCTCAAACCAAACCACTTACACACTCAAACAACACCTTCATCATGCCCGCTCGATCTGACTACGGTTCGGCCTCCATGTCCATGTCTCCTCCTGCTCCCACAAACCTCTCAAGTTACTCTCGCTTCATGCACGACCACACCAAGCGACAGATGGAGGCTTCCGGCGCTAGCCCTCCTCCCACCAACGCTACTGCTCAGCGTGCCCGTTCATCCATGACCAACGGCAACACCAGCCCCAACTACTCATAAGATCTCATCAGCATGGTATGAGGGAAACAAACTCAATAACGACACCACATCATTAGAGAGGACATCATCATGCCTCCCTCTCTTTTTTGTCGTTCTGCCATGACTGTTGGGGCTTGGAGATGGCATGACATCAAATACGACGTCAATGGTGGCGAAGCTCATCAACCCAGCCTCCTGGTCTCATACAGCCAAGGCACTCTCATGAAACAACAACATTTACGGAGTACTGGTGCCTAAAAAAGTTCATTTTCATATGATACTACGGCCTGATTTTTTACCAAGTTCTATTTTCCTTACAAACACGACATGCAAGGCGTTTCTGGTCAAGGGATTTTGAGGCTGCGAGAGCAGCTACTGTACTACTAGCGAGAGAAAGAACAGGGGTACACAAGCATCAGAGGAGGAAACAGGATATAGCTTTAGCTATAACTGCAATTAGCGGAATGATAAATGACCATCAACTCTATCTATCTCTATAAATATGTTTTTGTGACTCGCCATAGCAACCAGTTGGATTAGTGAGCCAGCATCCATTTTAAGGGTTGAAAAACCTGCAAGGTGGTCTTAGTACCTTTACCACCTAACTTTTTTAAAGATAACTACAAAAAGAGATATATAGAATATCTATAGCAAGATTTATAACACTTCAGAGGTCTTTAGCTATTCTTCAATATGGCAGTAAGTTTTAATACCTTATGGTAGCAAAGTCGAGAGTTGTAGCTAATACAGAATTTGGGTGCTAGGTTTTCCAACCCTTATAAACTGTCAAACAACTGAATATTAAAGATGAGAACTGTAAATAGAAATGATTATAATATCGGCAATCAACTTTCTGTGCCAGCGCCCTGTAAATATGTACCATCATTATCGTTACATTCCTTTGAATAGCAAGTCTCCCTTAATTCCGCCCAATTCATACCCTCATGATGTTTTCTTCTTAAGTCCCAAAGCTGCTGAGTGGTCTTTCTTCTTCTTGATAACCCGCTTAAAACTAGGAGCTGGGGTAGGAGCAATAGGTTCTGGCTCAGCAGGTGCCTCGTCTTCAACTATTGTCTCCATTTCCATCTGAGCTCGTGCAGCAGCGAAAGCCCTTTTAGCAGCCTCTTCGTCTTCCTTCTCCTGTTTTTCTCTTTCCTCATCTTCTGTTCGTACTATAGTGTCCGCAAAATCGACACCTTCTTTCTCGGATCGGTTGATTCGTGCGTTTCGGTGTCGGATCTCGTCTAGCGCATCGGCAGCGGCCATTTCTCTCTGCGCATCCAAGTTTTTGGCTTCGAGTTCCTCCATGGCGTTCTTTTCTTCCTCCCCAGCGGCTTCTGCTTCCTCGCGTTCTAGTCGGTTTAGCCGTTGCTCGTCATCTTCATTCTCGGCCTCGCGATTGCGCCATGGCTCATTGTTTCGTACAGCGCCGCTAACCACAGCATAGTCGTTGTTCTTGGGATCGGTTCGTAAGATGATTTCTCCAGGACAGCCTGTGCAGCGGAAGGAGAGGCGAATAATTTGTATATTAAGGTACCTCTCCTCAGGCCGGGTTTCTTTGACGCAGTTGAACTTCCGTCCTTTATAAACTGTTTTTTTAGTTAGCTATTGGAGTTGTCAAACATGAGATATTACTCGCGAGGTGTTACTTACTGAATGTGCCACACTTGGAGCACCGGAGTGAAAACGGAGCCACTATAAGATTAGCTGGTTAGCTAGACATATAGCAGAGAGGGTCACTTAATAAACTCACTGATTCGAACTTTTTGTGTTCTGGGTCCATCTTTGGGAGTTTTGCGTCGGATGAGGGCAGCGGGATCGAAATCTGGAGGGTAGTACTTCTGCAGCACCTTGCGTTCACTCATCTTGGGCGGGATTTGTTGATTGAGCGGTGGTGATTGAGTCGTATGGAGAGTATGGGAATTTGTGTCGAGGTGGAAATATCAAGGTTGGAGTTTGGTGTTGAGGCAGCCTGGCGCATTAGCGCGGAATAATGCCGGCTTTTGAAGCGGTGAGATCGGGCAGAAAACAATCGACCCGCCTTACTAAGCAAACTTGGAAGATTCCCTATCGTTGCGCCTTGTGCTGGGAAGATTAAAGCAGTATATGTAATAAAAATGTCAAGCGTGAAGAAAGTGTATATTTGAGGCGTGTAATGGGTATTTAAAGAATTCTCTCAGAAAGACGAAAAATTAATTCTGATTTCCCGAAACTATACTGTTTTATCTTTGCGCATAAGGGTGGTATCCAAACTTACATCACCGGCCTACAGTACTTGAAGCCCCACAAATGTTCAAAGCCTAGCGGCTCGCGTTCTGAATGTTAAACTTGACCAACTTACACAATACAACCACAGCATCAAAACCATGGGCAAAGCTGAAGTTGGGTCTACGAAATTTGTCGCCAACCGTATGAAGGCCAAGGGTCTTCAGCGGTTGAGGTGGTACTGTCAACCCTGCGAAAAACAATGCAGAGACGCAAACGGATTCAAGCAGCATACAATGAGCGAAAGCCACGTGCGACAGATGCTTCTAGTTGGCGAAGACCCCAAGAAATACATCAACGACTATACGAAACAATTTCTGAGCGACTTCCTTCTACTTCTAAGGACTGGTCACGGAGAGAAGCAAGTCCATATCAATCGTTTCTATCAAGAGTATATTGCAAATAAGGTATGTTCGTCGCAATCTATTCTTCCATACCAACTTACTAATAAAAATAGGAGCACATTCATATGAACAGTACGAAGTTCAGCTCACTTACCGACCTTGCGAAGCATCTGGGCCGCGAGGGTATTTGCCGAGTTGAAGAGACCGAGAAGGGCATACACATATCATGGATCGATAAATCACCGGAGGCCTTGAGACGGCAAGACGCACTAAGGCGTAAGGAAGCGCAAGATCAGGGCAACGAGGAGTTGGAACAGCGCATGATCCGAGAGCAGATTAAACGAGCGCAAGCCGCCGCCGGCACTAACGACGAGGAGAAGGAAGAAGACCCCGAAGCTCGCGAGTTAAAACGTCAAGAAGGCGAAAAGATCAAGCTTTCATTTGGAGCGAAGCCGGCTGCCCCCGAAACGAAGGCGTCGGAGAGTCCTGCGCCCGATACGGCTACTGCAGAAGCAGATACTTCAAAGGTGGAAGAAACAACTGCAGAAAAGGGAAAGGAGCCTGAGACAGCACCAGCGAAGCCAAGCGGGTTCGGAGGCATCTCGATGAAGCTGGCTGGAAAGCCTCAGACCAAGAACGTGTTCGCCCAGGCCAAAAAGAACGCTCTCTCTTCGGGACCTAAGAAACCAGCCAAAATTGAACAGCCTAAGAAAATGAGCGAGGCTGAACGCATCATGAAGGAGGAAATGGAAAAGAAGCGGTCCAGGGAATCTGCCGGCTTTAGTTTTGGCATGGGCTCGAATAAGAAGCAGAAGAACAACTAAATTTGGTCTTTTATTCCATGGCATGGTTTTAACAAACGGAAAAGGTGCACAGCAAATGGCTGGGGCGTTATTGGTTTGAATATCCATTATAGATACCACTACAATACTTTTAAATGTCGATACTTGGTTTTTCTTAATCACTGCTATTCCATCCCTCAACGCCGTTTCGCCAGAAACAGTAGAACCAATTGTTGCGCATCAGCCGAACGCTTTGTAGTTTAAGCATCGTTCTCCACCTCTGTACCGTCACGTCTACAAATCCAGCATGTCAGCTCGTTTCAACGCCATCGTATCCAGGGTTCAACTTACGGGATGTACTGTATCCTATACTCGTCCTCCAACGTCGATCGAACATCATCAGGTAGTTGTCCCGAGACTTTGATAGCATACATGCCGGGCACGTAGCTATCAAGGCGCTGGTACTTGGCAATCCATGATTTGGTCGGGTTTGCGAGCGTGATAACACCTTCGAAGACTTGGGATGTACAGCTCTCGATCTGATCCGGGGAATGCTGGAGGTGCAGGAACTCTTCGCAGTTGGGGCAGCCTTCGTTTTGGAAGCGCTAAACATCGAGAAAATGTCAGTTTACTGGTTTCATGCTCGGGGTTTCGCAACAATAGGACGTACCTGGGAGGTCATGACAATGGAGCAGATCATGCACGCTCGTAGGTTGCGCGCTTGGCCCGTTGTGACATAATTTGAGGATGCCATATTCTGTGTTTTGTAGAAGAGATCGCGATACAGTGTTGGCGGAGAAGAACAGATGTTGGTCGTGGAGAGTGTTGTTCATAAGTTCGCGACGGACAAAGGCGGCGATGAAGAGCTGTCATGCATATAAGCGGGTTATGCACCAAGTGCAATATCCACCTCAAACTTCAATCTCTAATTGAAGACGGATCTCAACATCCAATCATCAGAAAAGCTTGCCAGTCTATCGATTCAAAATGACACAGAATTCAAGCCAGTCGAGCCAAAAGAACATCTTTCAGCAGAAGGATCTCGACAAATCTCACGATATTCTCACCTGCACAATCAAGGAACCGCCCTTCTCCTATGCGCACCTAGAGCTTGTTACAGATGCTCCCAGCAGCTCATCGTCTGTCACTCTTGACGATATTTCTCTCAAAAGCTATTGTACAACTGCTCTTCGGCAGTTCCTAGGAATTACAGGCACTGCTATTTCTATGGATATTCTCAAGGTGGAAAACAACCACGCATGGGTTCGCATTCCGAGACCAGACCTCGGCTCTTTCGCCGCAGCCATCACAGCATGGAGAGGCACAAGCGACAATGGGGAGCAAATAAGCCTTCAACTACGACAATGCTCAGACTGGCTTGGTGCCATGGTTGGAGCAGATGGGCAAAACCGATTGTGGAATGCTTGAAGAGTGGCATTTGTTATATTCATCATCATTGAACTGGACCTCATTTTATCATCTAGATGGGGTATAAATGTATGAAAGTACATCGCCCATCGGCTTACCCTGCAAATGCACCATTTCCAGACGCCCGAGACCCGAATACACCTTGAAATCGCCGCCAGTTTCGCTTTCTAGAAGTTCTCCGCCGTTTCTACATCAGAGAGGACATAAGAGAGCTTTGCGCATATGCCTGGGATCGGGTTAGCGTTGATATATCAGTCTAGATGTTGTGTGTCAACATACCATGGGCTTGATGTCAGGATGGGGCACAGCATCGAATTGCTCGTACTGAAGCTTGTAGTCAGGGCCGATGTTGATGTAGGCACCCCTGTTCTCTGTCGAGTCGCAGTATCGAGGAGCAGAGAAGACTAATGGAAATGTTAGCGACAAAGTCGTAAATAAGATACCCTGATCAACTCACCGGTAATACAGCGTCCATCGTGCTGCACCTCGTAACCATCCATGCGAACTTCGTGACTTCGGATAACAGCCTCAAGACCGTTCTTCTCACAGAATTTCTTGGTAATGTCAGGTCCGAACTGCATACCGACACCACGCTTGCTGGGTCCTCGGCCGTTCTCCTCTTGAGGATCAGTCCAGAGCATCTCCATCATCAAGCCAGCCTGGCCGGGTTGTCGCTGGCCGTGTCGGTTCAGTTTTCGGATATCGTCAAGAGTGACGCTGTCATCGGAGAAGAGACCTCCGTGGAGTACAAGGTACTTCTTGCCAATGAGTGTAGCCAGAGCCAGAGCGGAGAAACTCTCAGAGAACAGCTTGAAGACTCGCTCGTTATATTTGGCCTTGCATTCGCCCTCGAAACCATATACTCGGTTCATGTCGTCTGTCTCGTGGTTTCCACGGTTCAGGAAGAACTGCTTAGGTCGCAGCCACTTGTAAGCATACAAGAGCAGAGCGATCTCAGTTGACCAAGAACCTCGATCCACAAAGTCACCATTGAAGAGATACCAGTGCTTCTCATCGGGAGTGCCGTTGCGGCGGAACAGTTCCATAAGATCGAAGTATTGACCTACAATGATTAGTTGGCTGTACGAGACATTGGCTGGCACATTTCTTACCGTGAGTATCACCACAGACAGTAAGCTTGACATCGCTAGGGATTTCCACCTCAACCATTGTAGGTTCGTCGTAGACAATCTTCTTAACGGCAAGAATGATTTGGTAGACGTATTTTCGGTGGATCTTCTTGCCGTTCTTGAAACGCTCGATCATGTCGTCAATGAATTCTTGTGTCATCTCATCGCCTAGTCGCACGCCATCATAACCCGACTCAACAGCCATTGAGTCTAGGTCAAGACCCTCGGCCGCAGAGGGCTCATCACCGACCTCGATAGCAGCAAAGAAAGCCAACTGCCGGACAATCTTTTTGCACTCCTCCAACTTGAGTCTGGCATCTTTGTTGTTGGGATCGAGAGAAACACATGTCTTGAAGTCGTCAATGGCCTCCTTGGGTCGTAGGATCGCGGTCTTGGCTAGACCTCGTCGGTAATATGCCTGCCCAGGTCAGAATTCGATCTTATATTTCCCAGTCCGGAAGCAGGCTCGTGGCGAACCTTGACAAGTTTTGGGTTAAGCTCAATAGCTTTTGTAGCATCAGCGACAGCGTATCCGTATGCCTCGGTCTTGATGTATGCCTAGTGGCTAAAGTTAATAAAATGTAAAATATCAAGATCATGAATCGTATGTATGACTTCGCACCTGAGCTCGGTTGGTGAAAAAGGTAGGCTCCTTGTCGTTCTTTTCGATAGCCTGGCTGTAAAAGTCGACTGCGCTGGGGTAGTCACCAGCCTGGAAGGCCTTGTTGCCCTTGTTCTTGAGTTCGACAGCGTCCATTTTGTAAATATCAAAGGTTCGTCGAGTAGGCGTCACAGAAACAGGTCGAAGGTCAAAGGTCAAAGGAGGGGGAGGGGTAGTTTCTCTGGTAGTTTTGCGCCGAGCGCAGCGTCGACCACTCGAGTTAGTCGCAAGAAGAGAGTGACTCGGTTTTGAAGGTTGCAGGTCACGAATAAGCTTGTGGAATGCTGCAGAAGCGAGGCGGACTCCAAACAAGACTCGGTTCCACAATGCGAGGAAGTGCAAAGAAGTTTTGGAGGTTGATGGCGGGCGGCTTTTGGTGGAGTTAACTTGCCCCCCGCTGCCGGCGCGTCATGATGGAACCGAATCTGACGGCTCCATCGGGGGCTTAACGGGTGAGGTTTCAGGGCTTTCAGGCATTGTGATAGGTTTATAGCCCCTGTAAGAATCGCCTACCTGGGTGCAAATCGTGTCTCTGGAATGCCTAGCGTCTGGCCAGGCGCCAAAAGACGGGGAATCTTTTATCAATCGCCACCCTAGACGGGCCATTAGCCACCTGCGGATGCCACCTGATATGGCTTAAGTTGTACAATAGAGAATCTCTAATCTTGAGACCAAAAGCTGAATGCTTATTTCCAATATTCTTAAAAGAAGGGTCAAATTGAGTAGGTAAAGCCGGGAGGTATCTACCGCCGGTCACGCGACTCGATGAATTTGCACCAGCTTTATGGACTTCTGTAAGATGCAACCTTGAATCTAAAAATCGGTTAGTTGCATATCTCGAAACGCCCCATTTAATAGTGCCAATGAACCTCAAGACAGCTCATCTCATAGCCATCAAATCCATATTGCAATCACGCACACCATGGAGTCAGGGCCAGGGACATCAAATGCGCTGGTGCGCAAGCGGACAGACACTGATTTGATGCCCCCTCCTCCTGCAGCCAAAAAGATAAAACGGCCAAAGAAAGTACTTGACGAGGATACCTACACAGAGACGCTGTCTCAAATTATAGCCCGAGACTTTTTCCCTGGACTGCTACAGACGGAGACACAACAAGAGTATCTCGATGCATTAGAGTCAAAAGATGCTGCTTGGATATCGAGTGCGGGACGAAGACTTCAGCATGTCATGACACCAGGACGCCAGAATACACCACTCCCTCCAAGGTCAACAAACTCTTTCGCTCCTGGAGACCGCACACCTTCAACATACGGAGGAGATACACCGGCTTCCGTCATCTCAAATGCTCCAGGGTTTCAGCCAAGGCTAAAAACCAACATGAGTTTATCAAAGTTCCAAGAGACTTATACAAGCGAAGACAATGAGAGCTTTTACAAGCTTGTTGACAAGCAGAACCAGAAAAAGGCTGAAAAATACGCCTGGCTTTGGCGCGGTAACAAACTACCGTCAAAGCAAATGATCAAACAAAAAGAGGTTGAAGATCGGATCGGCCAAACACGAAGTCTGACGGACGACGGCTCCAAACGCGATCGTCTTGCTATCAAGGACAAAGATGACCGCCCGGCGCGCCCAGATACATGGAATGCAAATCCCAAGAACAACTTAATGTTCAGGCCCGATGGAGTTGAGGATGGCGTTGTCACCGTTTCCCAAAAAGCTGAGGAATCTTCAAAGATGGCGCCAAAATCAATTGTCTACGCAAACACCAGAATGCCTGAACCGCGCGTTATACAACGCCCACCATCCCCCACCATGTCTGCAGTACGAGACGCCATCGCAGGTAGGCCTCGGAAGAGTGATCAAGACTCAAGTGTTACAGGAGGAGAGACTCCAAGAGTGAATGGATACGCTTTTGTCGACGACGAGGATGATGAAGACGAGCCGATACTCCCTGCACCTATCATCAACCTTGGCCCGGGAGATGCCTCACCAAATCCATTTCGCTTACAGGAGCAACGCGACAGAGAGACACTGCATGAGCGTATGGTGGACCGAATATCGCAATCGAAAAAGGAATCCACGAGGAACGGACTTACAGGGAGAGTCGACAAAACACCAGTTCCTAAATTCCCAAGTAGCCCTCGAGTATCTGCTGGAGGTCTGACACCAGCAGCACAGAGACTGTGGAGCAAAATTGGCACGCCTGGACGCGGATCAAGTGGGAGCTCATTTGGACAATCTAACAAACCCATGACTCCTAGGGGGTCTCTTTTGAGATCAGTCAAGAGACCTGGCTCAACGCCGGGATCGAAGTAGGGATCGAAGTTGATATGCATTTTATAGCACGGCGTAGGCGTTGTTTGGTTACTGCAGTTTGATGTAAGCGCAGTCCTTCTTCGGGGCAATTTTACGAAGCGGAGCGCTCTACCAACCATGGAGAGAAAGTCTTCATCTTGGAAAATCCAGTTCAGAATCATCTTTAGTTTCTTTTCTAATATCTCTGTAAAGCAAGGTACTTCGAAGATGCCTGCTTTTCTTCCCTTTACTCTGATCTACCTTTGTGCTGAGTCCATGCTCAGGTTATCGGGCCCTTGCTCTAATGATTCGTGGCATTTCACGTAAACCTATATACTATACGGATTTATTTAGAATGAGTTGTATCAGGATTTCGGATATGATTCTGTCTGATCCTCTGACAGTTGCTGGCTAACCCCCTTAGTTGCATGACCCATCAATTAAGTCATGGACTTTTTTCTCCGAACCTGGATACCAGCAACCCACCTTGTCAAGCTGGCAGCGAACGCCAGCACGCCAGACACAATTAACCACCTCCATTCAATGCGCTTCTGGACCTCCAAGGCCGTATCGACTCGATGAGGTTCGTCGACTTCGCTATAGACCTCGCCGCAGTGCTCAATGCCTCTCGTGGTATCGCCGCCAAGCATGTCGCTCTTCGAGGTCGCCAAATCGACACTTACAGCCGAACGTCAAGCGTCGCTGCAGCGTTGAGAAAGCGAAATGCTCAGAAAAGCCCCCCGACAACAGATGCGACACACGATGCTACGAGACCGAATGACAACGTAGTTTACGAGCAGACCACACCAGCTGCACGAGAGACGGAGCATATCGTCGAGACACCAAAAGATGCGCAAAATGTCCAACCGGAATCTACAAGAACCGATCGAGTCCCTTTCAGCAGTCCGATTCCAAACCTCAGGTCCATCCCACAGCAGCAAGCTACATCAGAGCCAGCCAAGGGGGACGATCTTGATCTGCCGCCTGGAGTCGACGTCAATGTTTTCCATACAGCACGAGGTTCCAAAGTTCTGGAGTCTTTGCGGAAACAGGGTAAACCTGGCACAGCACCTGCAAGACCTGGTGCTGGAGGTCCTGTGAAAGAGCATCCTATGAGGAATTGGCCTCCTCCCCCACCACCACCAGAAGTGAGCTTCGAGGCGGAACCCGCGAAGCCCCAGGAGCCCGTTACGAGGCACGCGGAACCTACGGAGCCCGTGAGGCCTGTAGAGCAGGAGCCTAATGTTGTGCAGGAGAAAGCCACAGAAAAAGAAGCTATAGAGGAGACGCCTGTACCTGAACCAGAAAAGGCCTCTCCGGTTGTACCTGAAGCTGAGAGGAAGATCGACGAAGACGTCATCCAAGCCGCGAAAGAGATTGCTGGTGATTCAGTAGCACCACTAGAAACCCCGCATGCTCTCAGAGAGTCTAGTGTTCCCTCATCACGTATCAGCCGAATATGGAACTACGGTGGCCTTGCTGCTGGCATGTTGGGAGGTGCCATGACTGAAGGCTTCAGCCGAGCCTTTGGCGGCGGCGGGCAAGGATCTGTCCTCTTGAGTGAGAGGAATATGGAGCGCCTGGTTGCGAAGCTCTCGCGTATGCGTGGTGCTGCTCTGAAGCTTGGTCAGATGATGAGTTTCCAGGACACTAAGATGCTTCCGGCCCCTATTCAACAGGTCCTTCAGCGCGTTCAGGATCGTGCCGATTACATGCCCGCTTGGCAACGCGATCGTGTCCTCGTCGTGAACCTTGGTCCTCAGTGGAGAGAGCTGTTTAGCGAGTTTGAGGAGAAGCCCATTGCTGCCGCTTCAATCGGACAAGTCCACAAGGCAGTTTTGAAGAATGGAAAGCGAGTGGCTGTCAAGATTCAGTTCCCTGGTGTTGCCGACTCGATCAATTCGGATCTTGACAACCTTAGCATTCTTCTCACAGCGACCAAGCTCCTCCCTAGGGGCTTGTATCTTAACAAGACGATTGACAATGCGCGACTGGAGCTCGGTTGGGAATGCGACTACGAGCGCGAGCTTCAGTGCGCTCAGCGCTACAAGGAGCTTCTCGGCTCAAGCGAGAAAGACGTTTTCATGGTACCGAGCGTATACCCCGAGGCATCGGGCAAGCAAGTTCTCACTATGGACTTTATGGACGGCATTGGCGTTACCCGTATCAAATCCTTTACCCAGGAGCAGCGCGACTGGATCGGCACACAGCTTCTCCGACTTTGTCTCCGTGAGATAACTGAGTTCCGTTTCATGCAGACAGACCCCAACTGGACAAACTTTCTTTATAACGCGGATCTCAACAAGCTTGAATTACTCGACTTTGGAGCTTCTCGCGAGTATCCCGACGAGTTTGTTACCCAGTACGTACAACTTCTTGCTGCGGCCTCGCGCTCCGACAAGGCCGCTGTCAAGGAGTTGTCTGAGAGCCTTGGCTACTTAACAGGACATGAAAGCCGCACCATGGTCGAGGCGCACACGAAGTCTGTTCTCACCCTCGCTGAACCCTTCCTTGCCAATGCACCTGATGTCTACGACTTTAAGGACCAGACCATCACAGAGCGTGTGAAAGCACTCATCCCTGTTATGCTTCAAGAGCGACTTGCGCCCCCACCTGAAGAGACATACAGTCTGCACCGCAAGCTCAGTGGTGCTTTCCTCCTCTGCGCAAAGCTAGGTAGTAAGGTTCCTTGCAAGGCGATGTTTGAGGATGCTCTCGCCAAAGGAGGCTACACTAGGTGAGAAGTGAAGGCATTGTAATCATGTATCATGTAACATATAATCAATCTCATGTAAGACTATTTAGAGTTAAAATGGTTCACAGGTGTAGAATAGAGATACGAATTCCATGAATATATTGTTCGGGTCACAAATGTGAGTGAAACATCTGAGGTTGATGAGTTCTCGGACAATCGGTATTCGGATTTGACAAGATTTGGTGGGGCATAAATAGTCATTATGAGATATTTGCATCATAACTTGTTCAACACAGAGCAAGTCAAGCGAACAATATGTTGGGCTTATATCATCCTGGCTGAGAAGCTATCAGAGATGTATTTCTTGTAACTCATATTACAAGGTGGTTCTGAATAACATATTGTAATCAATTGCATAACAATCTCAAAGATGATCCATGTATAGGGCGTAGGTATGCCGCTATCGCAAGCTTGTACCCCGCCCTAGTACATAAATCAATGGCCCACCCAGATCTCTACGGACGGGTAGTTACAGTCACCAACCTAAACCTACACCAAAGAGCTTTTCTGTCGATAGCATCTTCACTTCAAGATGGCTGATTTAATCACATTGGCGACATGTTCCCTCAACCAGTGGGTGTTGGATTGGCCGGGCAATCTTGCGAGAATTCGCAAAAGTATTATCTTGGCAAAGGAAGCTGGAGCTACTCTGAGAACGGGTCCTGAGCTTGAGATTACAGGCTATGGATGGTGGGTTTATCAATAATTCTTTGTATTGGGAGAATGATCTGACATTATTTCAATAGTCTTGACCATTTCCTTGAGGCTGATGTCTATGACCATTCCTTGGAATCACTCCTCGCAATCTTGACTGACACTGAACTCCATGGCATCCTTATTGATGTCGGACTACCTATTATGCACAGGGGTTGTCGATACAACTGCCGTGCTATCATCCTCGATGGAAAGCTTCTTTGCCTTCGACCCAAGATCTTCCTGGCCAATGATGGGTACGTGACAACTGCCCCGATAGAGACACTCACTAACATGGCGCCGTAGTAACTTCCGAGAGAACCGCTTTTTTACTCCCTGGAACAGACCCAGATATGTAGAACAGTACAACCTTCCTCCTGCTCTTCAGAAGCATCAGGGTGTTCGACAGGTTCCCATCGGCGATGTGGTTCTCTCTCTTAACGACACAACTGTTGCTGCTGAGACATGCGAGGAGCTCTTCACCCCACAGGCGCCTCACATCAACATGTATGCTCCCTTCAAAACTTCCATTCTTTTAATATGATATATGTGTTTAGGGGAGGGTTAACAGCTAATCCTCATCTAGGGCCCTCAACGGCGTCGAGATCTTTACCAACTCATCTGGCTCTCATCACACATTAAGAAAGCTCAATGAGCGTATCGCTCTGATCTCTGAAGCGACTCGTAAGAGCGGTGGTGTTTACCTATATGCCAACCAGTCTGGTAATTTGATTTCAATCCGTTCTCAAATCTTGCTTTTTCTTACACTCATTAGGTTCCGACGGAGACAGACTTCTCTACGATGGTTCATCCCTTATCATGGTGAACGGCAACATCGTGGCTCAAGGTTCCCAATTCAGCTTGGACGATGTTGAAGTCATTACCGCAACTGTGGACCTCGAAGAAGTTCGCGCCTACCGATTTGCTCCGTCTCGTAACTTCCAAGCCACCCAAGCGCCTGTGTACGAAAGAATCGAGGTCGACTTCAGCCTGGGTGTGGAAGATCTCGACCTACTACGTGCACCAACACCTCCTAGGCCAGCCAGGTATCATGTTCCAGAGGAAGAAATTGTATGTACTCACCCAATCGATAGGATGTGTTTCTATTACAGTGATAAAGAAGTTTTCTACAGGGGTTTGTGCTAATATTTGTGCTGTTTAGGCCCTTGGTCCTGCTTGCTGGCTTTGGGATTACCGTAAGTTCCCTTTTTGACAAGAGTGACACAAGGCTAATTGGAAAACAGTACGACGAAGCAAGGCATCCGGCTACCTTGTTCCCCTTTCTGGAGGTATTGACTCATGCGCAACCGCCACTATCGTCTTCAGCATGTGTCGACTTGTCGTTGAAGCGATCAAGGCGGGTAACGAGGAAGTCATTGCCGATGTGAAGCGAATCGCCGTGTATTCAGATAAGTTGCCTGAAACTGCCGAGGAATTCTGCAACCAGATCTTCCACACTGTTTACATGGGTATGGAGAAGCAGAGTAGCAAGGAAACTCGTCAGCGTGCCAAGGATCTCTCCGAGCGTATTGGAAGCTACCACACTGACATGAACATTGATGATACTTTCAATGCTACTAAGAACTTGCTTACTCAGGGCACAGGATTTGAGCCCAAATTCAAGGTCCATGGTGGATCAGCGACTGAGAACTGTATGTTCATGGACCCTTTGACAATCTTACCTTGAGGCTTTCTTCGATTAACAGACTGATTTCCATAGTGGCTCTGCAAAACATCCAGGCCCGTAGCCGCATGGTTATTGCCTACTATTATGCCCAGATGCTTCCAACCGTACGACAACGACCAGGCGGGGGAAGTCTGCTTGTTCTTGGATCCAGCAACGTTGATGAGTGCCTTCGAGGCTGTAAGTAGTGGCTCTGAAGTTCCATCGTGCGATTGATTGACGACGTACTGCAGATCTTACCAAGTATGACTGTAGCTCTGCCGATGTGAACCCCATAGGTTCTGTTAGTAAGACGGACTTGAAGAGGTTCATCGCTTGGTCTGCCAAGAGCTTTGACATGCCTATCCTAGAGGAGTTTATCCATGCCATTCGTACGCCACGCCCCTGAGATTATATCTTATCATTATGCTAACAAAGAATAGCTACGGCTGAGCTTGAGCCCATTACCGCAGACTACGTCCAGAGTGACGAAGGCAAGTCATACTTCCTGGGTTTAATAACGGTCAATTAACAAACATCTCAGCTGATATGGGTATGACATATGACGAGCTCTCTCGTTTCGGTGTAAGTAAAAGTAATTATGAAACAAGCCACTTCCAAACTGACAATTGTCGAAGCGTCTACGAAAGGAGAGCAAGCTTGGCCCATACGGCATGTTCCTCCGACTTCTCGAGGAATGGGGTGGTGAAGGCAAGATGACTCCGCGAGAAGTTGCCACCAAAGTCAAGCGATTCCACGGATTCCATGTATGTTTCCTCTTGGTCACTGCCATTCGCTCAGAAGCTAACAACAGTTCTTTAGTACATCAACAGACACAAACAAGCGGTGGCAACGCCTGCTGTCCATGTGGAGAACTACTCGCCGGATGACCACAGGTTCGATCTTCGACCTCTGGTTTACCCCTCACCATGGAACAGCTGGTCTTTCGAGAAGATCGACAAGAGGGTGGAGGCCATAGAGAAGGCTCTAGAGAGGAAGAAGGCTGCTATTTCGAAGTAGAACATATCGTATCGCAATCAAGAACAAGGGGTTATAGTGTGAACCGGAAATAGATATTCTGGACATCAGTGACGCTCAAGCTTGGCAGCCTGATTCGTCTGATACTTGCCTCTGTACAGGAAATAGTGCAACGCCTTTTAGTCTTCTAGTGCCTAGCTTTTCGGAATACTTCTCTCAGGCTCATGATAGAGTCGGAGGACCAAAAAGATAAACAAGAAGACAAATACGCCTCTTGTTAATAGTCAATGTGCGATTACGCCATCTGAAAGTCTCAACTAAAGCATTAAAGACAGGGACATCTCGGAGGGAAATAAAACCTTTAGTTTACATACTGTGTGAGACAACATCGGGTGCCAAGATAGAGTAAAGGAAACCAACATATGCAACTACAAGCATCTCAGCTACAGTTGTAAGTACAATGCTATTTCCCGTGCCAAGCCTCTGAAGCAACCAAACTCCCAGGCGCATGTCTCTCCCGTTCAGCGAGACGACATGTGCCACCCCCGAGTGATATATCGCGCCTTTGGATAAGGAGCTGCCGGTGATGTACTGGGAAGGGTAGAAAAGCCTTTTCTGACAGCACCAGTCGTAACACCAAAAGGAAGTTAAAGTATTTGCAGTATTTGTTGCCAAAGCTGGCGTAGAGAACGCATTACTAGTTTCCTAAACGATAGAGTATTAAATCACTTTGTGATATGCTAGACCTCCTTATTAGGCTACTTACTTTCTATATCCCAAGCTCCAGGTCTTTCTTTTCTGTTGCCCCGTAGCAATAGTCTTCTTTCTCTCTCTGCCGCTGTGGTTAGCCGCAATTCTTTTCGTACCTTGCATTCACTTCCCTTCATAGCCACCGCCCCGTCAGGTCTCAGAAACCGCTTTTCACTTTCCCTGTCAACAACCCCCTGGTTGTCAAGTCTTTCACCGTCAAAATTCCCATTTTATATAGTGCTATCCCGCGAAGGTCATGTAATAGGTTCAATACAACTTTTTAAAAATTCGTTTTCGTGAAGATAATGGGAGTGGAAGCCGAGTTTACACAATGTATGGTTATTGTCGTGTGTTAATCAAAGCCCCTGAGTAAAGAATCAAGCAATAGACTGGCCGAGAGCTATTATGTATGGCCGAGATGTTGTAAGGTTGGGGAACTGACTCCTAAGCCACATGTCTCAAGGCGTATACTCAACTCAACTGTCCGTCTGTACAACAACGCCACGCCAATATTTAATAAACATGCAACTCAGCGCTATGGCTAGAACTAAAAGGCCTGTAG
Organism: Fusarium transvaalense; assembly: GCA_013623685.1. Lineage (NCBI taxonomy): Eukaryota > Fungi > Ascomycota > Sordariomycetes > Hypocreales > Nectriaceae > Fusarium > Fusarium transvaalense. Next base: position 37,535 of record JABFFG010000420.1, read on the forward strand.
ATACCCGCTTCGGGGATATAACACAGTATTTGTAAATTCATTGATCAATGGCTGATACGGAGTACATTTATGACTTCAAAGTGGCATTACACGTCCTTGTCGATGGTATAGTAACAACGACCATTAGCCCTTTGGATTGTATTGTAGTATGCCATGATGAACAGTATTCTACAAATAAAGAAGCTCATCTCTGAGCGTTGACGGATTGCTTCAAAGGGTTGGGTGATTCTATATCAACTGTTATTACTCATTCATACATACCTCATATATGACAGATCCTTCTATGCAATACGACAGAAAGTAGCTTGAGAACTTCAAGTGACCAGGTTGTCAGACAGTGCACGTATACTAGGCGTTAGAAGTGACAGTAACTCATATATAACAGGACTTTCTGTCTGCTAGTTGACCACGGAAACATCTCTCATTAAATCTCACACTCTACTCTGACATTTCTATATCATCCCATACATCAAGACTATCGTCAATATCTAAACAACCAATCGGTTTTGCCGAGATATCTGAATATCTTATTTTATCTACATCTACCAGCCAACCAGAACTTCTGATCATGAAAATGGAGCCAAATGGAGAGTCTGATGGCGATGAGGAGTCTGATGACAGTGAAGAGGTTGATGACGGTGAAGAGGGTGAAGAGTCTGACAGTTACGAGGAGTCTGACGACGATTCAGTCTCCGAATATGAAGAAGACCCGGACTATTACTATGATTCCGAGTCTGATGGAGAGTCTGATGATGGTGAAGAGGTATAACCGGATTCAGAATAGACTACAAGTTTACAGTGGTCATTGAGCTTCTTATTTGTAACAGGGGTGTTAGTGTACCTGTTTTTAGGAGAAATTTGACGATGGTTGGATACTTTTTATGCAGTGTTTTATGTCACGTTTTGCTCTCTTGTTTGCCTTCACTCTTAATTCGCGAGCCATTATGATACCATTGTGTGTTATGTGAATGATGAGTGAGATGTCTTTTGGGTCTCTAGTGCACTGGGATGCGTGTAGAATTAAGGATTTGTTACAAATTTAATTACCTTAAGAAACACATATCATAATAGGTCACTCGCAGTGGTTCGTGTTATCTCAAGCGACCACCAACTAGTATTAGTGAAATATGTGATGTTCCGCCACGCCACAAGCGTAGGAATATTGAGCTTGGATTCCCCAAGTCACATGTATAAGCTGAGATATTTGCACAGTCATGCGGTGTCTAGCCTTTACATTGAAGACTCCAGAGTTTCTTTTTGGGAGACGCTTCTTCTGAGCGTTGACGAGAGGTATACTTCTTACACAATTGCATAGGATATAACCCTTCTCAACACCTAATCTTTCACATACGACCATACCTACCAGAAAATACGGGATCCCGTCCGCTCTCCCATAGTCAAGCTGGTAAGGGGCGGATTAGTAGTTGGGTCGGTGACGACCAGCGAATCCCCGCTGTTGTATGTTTTTTGCCCGCCCTTGCACCCGGTAAGGAGATAGACCAATGTGCATTCCTTTTTATTTATCGTCTACTACCTAGTTATGGTCACTTGGATTCGATTAATGAATTGCCTTTGTGAGCTGTGGCAAACTGCTTGCTGATAACTTTAAAGTGGAACTCCATTAGCAGAAACTAATACCAGGACGAAGCTGTAAAGTTTAAGGTGATTTATAAAGTAAATATCTTAAATAAATAAATATATAATCGTTGCAATATGGATATCATCAATCCCCCCTTATAAGAAAAATCGCTAATTCTATACATCACAATCCACCAAAACACTTATGATACAGCTGCTGCGACGGCAGCGGAGCTAGAAGAAGCTGAAGAAGCTGAGGCACCAGCGGTAGCATTATCCCTCTGGACCTTTTGCCAGATAGACATGCAGCTCATGACAGCCATCAAAGCCCACACGTTGCCCAACTCGCCTGTGGCACCGCTGCCTCGGAACTGGAACTCTCCAACACCTGACATGGTCTTCCAGCAGCTAGCGTTTCCCCATACTGCTACGATCTCCTTGCGGTCACTAGTGTAGCCCTCGCCGCTGTTGCTGCTGCCCTCGGCAAGATCTTCTTCGCTAGACGAGTACTCTTCTTCTTTGATGTTGGTGCTGCCGAGACGGACGAGCTTGTAGCCGCCCCATTTTGACTGTCCGACACTCTTGACTTCAGCGCCTCGCGAACGGCGCCATTCGAAGCGCTCGACACGCTGCTCTGAACCGTCACCTACGAGGCATCCGAACCAGAAACGGCCCTTTAGTCCTTTAGGCCGACGCAGAGTTTCTTCGTGGACGCCATTGCCCAAAGGAGAAGGCAGCGTGATGAGGTAGTCGTCGTGGTATTTCTTGATTCTTGATGAGGTTGCAATGGGTGGTGAGTCGGGGCTGGGGCCTTTGTGAATACTGATGTCGCCGTATAAGCCCCTGTGGAAGCTTAGAGTGTACATGGGCTCAGCGTCAGGTGGACCAAGATTGAGGTTCATGCTTGTGAAGCAGGCATATTTCTTCCATGAGCTTTGGTATGTCATACGGATGACGGTTGGGATATCTTGAAGCTCTTCAGCTGAGAGCTGAGAAGTGATGAGTTTTGAGTCTGAGTTGCCCATTGTATAAGATGTGATGTGACGTTAAGGTAAGAGTATTTTTTTTGGTAGTTGTTATTGAATGGAAGATGATTTAAATGAAATGGCGGTCTTGCTAGTTGTTCTTTTTATAATATCCTTCATCACTGGCAATTCCTTCAACTTATATACTTTGAAGCTGTGATACTCTCAGTATGATACATGGCGATACAGAGCGCTGCATCAATACTGTTTTAGGAAAAGATCTGCGGGTCATTCAAGCTTTCCAGCGCCGCAGAGGCACAGCCGCAGTCTTAGCTCCGCTGAGCTCGGTGTTGGCGGTATAATATGACGTGGGTAAGGCGCCCTGTAAGGCTGGTCAGTTTCTCGTTCTAGCTTAATTTCCCTCTATTCGTAGTCAGGTAGTCCAACCAGAGTGCTGCGCATTTCCAACTTGATGGATCATCAGTACGGAAAAGGGAAATGTGAGGTCTATCGATCTCTGCTTAAATATAGGGGAATTGCTTGTCTTTGCTGCGCCATTCGATTGGGTCCATCTCATATACAGCACTGCCTGGGTGGAAATGCCGTACTGTATGGTAGCAGGGTAGATAGTGTTTCGTTCTGGTTTGGTTAGATGATATGCATCTTCTCTCCTTTAGCTGCCATCGTGCTTACTGCCAGCGCTACAAATGAACACTTATGGATAGTCCCGTTTCTACTACAGATTGAAATAGTACAGTTATGTGTGTGTGACTATTCAATGTGCCGGAGACAACGCAAACACAGACGCTTCAATCAGATAGTACTATTTTACGGCCTTGAGTTGAACAAGGTATATATTCGAAAATTAGATGATTTGAGTGCGGCCTTCTAGGGGTACAAATGCTCTCTATTTCATAATACTCTCTGTCTGTACACATCATGAGCACTTGTTGATTGGTAACTATATGATTGGTTTCATGCTGAGTTGAGAAGAAACGGCTTTTATCAAAAACAGAAAAATTTCCATCTTCACCATTATTTCTTCTTCTTCTTTCCTTTTGTTCGGTGCCTTGAGTGACAGGCCCTTGGTACTGTCTTGCCTGAACCACATTGCAATATGGCTTACCCTACATCATTAATTGTCACCTCAGCAAAAAAGCCTCCGCTCTTGAGCTCAAAATATTAAAGATCATATGCATGTAAGACTGCATTAACTCACAAGTTCATTGGTTTCCTTTGTCTCCGCTTGCTCTTAGCCATTAAAATTGTAAAATTTGAGACTTTGTCCTTATCACATGCAATCAAGATGGGAGTTTACGGATCTGAGTAGATTGTAGGTAGGAAGTTGCGCGCAATTTGTGAGTCCTCTGAATCACATGGAAATATAGTGATGTTTACAGTGAATATTGATATCGTCACTTTGATAACTCAATACCTTGATGTCCAATATTGCACAAATTCATAATGTTGCTGTTATCCATCTCTCCATTAATGCATTCGCGTTTGCGCTTAGCGTAGCCGGGCCGACAATTTCTTTAGCGAATTGATGGTAAAATAGGACTCAGAAGATGAGAAGAATTCGGCCGAACAAAATATAACGTGGTATATCCAGCTGTTTTTTCTTCTTCTTTTTCTTTCTAGGCCGGCACTCAACGGACGAAACAGTCAAGGATTAGCATGTGAATAGGCGAGACTTTGTAATCAATTCCATGTAAGTGCCATAAGATAAGCTCACTTACATTTTCCCCTAAAACAGACGGACTGAACGGAACGGAAGGGAAGGGACTTTCTTTTTAATAAACACTCCAACGTTAACTAGGTACCTAGTAGTGGCCGATAACGTTGGAGGCTCTTTTGCTTATGTTTATGCACGAGCCGTGCAGATCAGTCTTGGCGGAAAAGGGTTGTACCAGGATTGCTTACCAATACGAAACAAACTTCTCAACAACATTTCACCGACGGACGACAGAGCAGAGCAGAAGATTGCCATGCTGGATTGCTGCGGGGGGTGAGCACCCACTATGACTGATATGCAACTTGCTGACTGAGTGGCGATGGCGACATTTGCAGAATCTCAGGAACCCGGCGTTTAGGCGTATTGGTTACCTTGATACTCTGTACCTTGGTACCTATACAAGGCTTCATCCAATTGGTGGTGATTAGACTTGAAGAGTGCTAAAATCCGATAGATTACGCTGCATGGATGTCACTATGTCCGCTTAGTACAGCAACTAGTAACCATCCATGATCTCCCCCTGCAAGATAGGAGGAGCGCTTGAGTCTGGGAAAGTGAAAAGTATGGGGCGTTATCTCAATATCCGAGTCAGAGTCAGCAATCGGGCTGCTCGCTTCTCTCCACAAAACTCCATAACGTTACAGTAAGGGCGTCCATTGGCATCCAGGGTCAGCCTCAGACTCAGACTCAGAGATTCGGAAACAAGAGCTAATCTCCATTTCTCAGCAACTGGAAACGCAAACGCAATGAGGGTCCACGGATGAGTGCATCAGAATCCACTCACTAACTAAGCTCCCGGACAAGTGACAGAAAAAAAAGAGCTGATTCTATTGCCTCTTTCGGTGAAAAGGTCAGCTACTTATTTTGACCCCTTCGCGTCTAAATCCCTTCCTGTTCACTTAGCGTATAGGAGACACCCTTTACGTCACCATGGATCGCGAAAGAAAAAAAATGTGCATCTGCAAAACAAACTAAAGTAGAGGTTATTATAAATACACTATCCCCCATGGTTGTTGGGGACCTACCTAAGCAAAGCAGAGCAATCGCTGCATCCTAGTTCAAGGTAGTCAGTGTGCTACGCTCCTGCCGACTGCCTGCCTGCTTGCCCTGCGACCTTGGTGAAGCTTATCTTCACCGGTCTTTCCTCTTTCATAAGTCCCTTGAGCCGTCCCGTTCCATCAATTGATAGGACCCGACAGTTCTAGCGATAATCAATTCGTCTTTATAAATATTGAGGTATTAGCCTCTGCGACGCGTCATTCATTTGTCGTCCCAATCCCTGTCTCTCTGTCTCTATACTTCGTACCATCGCCGTCACTATGTTAGGGAATACAGTAGACGGCGATGCTCTTCGCCGCACCCAATCGTCAATGTGGCAACAGCAACAACCCATATCACAACAAACCGTTGAGGGCGGTCACCATGACCCTGCAAGCAGCAACTCCTCCGACACAGGAGTCGTCCAGGAAGGAAAATGGGGCGAGCGTGGACAAGAAGATGTCACCTCGCAAGAGGCGATGCAAGAATTCGAGTCCCTAAGGCACAACCTAATGAGCTTGCACAAGACAAGAACTACAGAAACACACGCCAGCAAAGCAAATACAAGTAGGAGGGCAAGCAACGCTGCTCGAGTTCCTTCGGCAAAGCATCGCAAGGATATCGACGATGACGGGTCAAAAACCGACGTCGAGGCTGGTCCTGAGGAGAGCGAGGGTTTCGAGCTAGGCCAATTCATGCGAGAAGGCCATTTTGAAAAGCGATCCCAAGAAGACGGATCGCTGAAACGAGTCGGAGTTGTCTACGAAAACCTCACTGTCAAGGGTGTTGGCAGCACGACATCTTTCGTTCGAACCGTTCCTGACGCTATTCTCGGTACATTTGGCCCCGACCTTTACAAAATTCTCACTCGGTATTTCCCATCTCTTCGTTTCGGAAAGGCTCCAACCCGGACGCTCATCAACGACTTCACCGGCTGTGTTAGGGATGGTGAGATGATGCTTGTCCTAGGACGACCTGGTGCTGGCTGCAGTACCTTCCTCAAGGCCATCAGCAACAACCGCGAGTCTTATGCTGCTGTCGAAGGAGAGGTTTCCTATAGTGGAATTTCTGCGGCTGAACAGAAGAAGCACTACCGAGGCGAGGTCAACTATAATGGCGAAGACGATATTCACTTTGCTTCTCTAAGCGTATGGAAAACTCTTGCCTTTGCCCTCATGAACAAGACCAAAGTCAAGGAGAAGGCCGATATTCCTATCATCGTGGAGGCTCTCATGAAGATGTTTGGCATCAGCCACACAAGAGGCACCGTCGTTGGTGACGAATACACTCGAGGTGTTTCTGGTGGTGAACGAAAGCGAGTCTCTATTGCCGAGACATTGGCTTCCAAGTCTACCGTCATGGCTTGGGATAACTCTACCAGAGGCTTGGATGCGTCGACCGCCCTTGATTACGCGCGATCGCTTCGCATCATGACAGACATCAGCAACCGAACCACTCTCGTCACCTTGTATCAGGCCGGCGAGGGCATTTATGAGCTAATGGACAAGGTTTTGGTCATCGATCAGGGCCGTCAGATCTTCTCCGGACCTGCCAACAAGGCTAAGCAGTATTTCATCGACCTCGGATTTGAATGCCCCGAACGACAGACAACGGCCGATTTCTTGACCGCCGTCACCGATCCGACCGAGCGACGCTTCCGACCTGGATTCGAGAATCGCGCCCCCCGAACTCCCGAGGAATTAGAGTCAGCTTTCCGAAATTCGCCAAACTACCAAGAGCTCTTGGCCGATGTTGCAGCCTACAAGGAGTCTCTTCACCAGTCAAACTACCAAGATGCGAAGAGATTCCAAGGTGCTGTTCAAGAGGCCAAGTCGAAGCATGTCTCTGACAAGTCTCCCTATACAATCTCGTTCCCTCGACAGGTTCTCGCTTGCACCAAGCGGGAAGCTTGGCTACTATTCGGTGATACAACGACTCTTTGGACTAAGCTTTTCATCATTGTCTCCAACGGTCTCATTGTCGGATCTCTCTTCTACGGTCAATCGGAAGACACCGAAAGCACTTTCAGCCGTGGTGGCACCATTTTCTTTTCTATTCTCTTCCTTGGTTGGCTTCAGCTCTCTGAGTTAATGAAAGCTGTCTCTGGACGTGCTGTCGTTGCTCGTCACCACGACTACGCTTTCTATCGCCCATCTGCCGTCTCTCTCGCCCGCGTTCTGCTCGACTTCCCTGTTATAGGCGTTCAAGTCTGCATCTTCGGTATCACTATGTACTTCATGACTGGACTTGATGTTGACGTTTCAAAGTTCTGGATCTACTTACTGTTTGTCTATACCACGACTATTATGGTTACAGCAATGTACCGTATGTTTGCCAGCTTGTCTCCCGAAATCGACACCGCTGTTCGATTCTCTGGAATTTCACTGAACCTGCTCGTCATTTACACTGGATATGTCATTCCCAAGACTCAGCTGTTGAAGGACTATATCTGGTTTGGCTGGATATACTGGATCAATCCTATCAGCTATAGTTTCGAGGCTGTCCTGACCAATGAACTGTCCGACAGGAACATGGAATGTGCTCCGTCTCAGACCGTCCCCCAGGGTCCAGGAGTTGAGCCAGGATACCAGGGATGCGCTATCAGCGGTGCATCGGTCAACGCACGGTCAGTTTCTGGAAGCGACTATCTTCAAGCCGCCTACAACTACAGCCGCTCAAACCTTTGGCGAAACTTCGGTGTCGTCATTGCTTTTGCTATTCTCTACATCCTCGTCACAGTATTGGCAACAGAGCTGGTTAGCTTTGCTGAGGGCGGCGGTGGTGCCCTGATCTTCAAGAAAAGTCGCAGGGCTAAAGAGCAAGCGCGCGAAGCTGAGGCACCTGTTGATGATGAGAAGGCCGTTGGGGGCGCTAGTGGCTCGTCTGGAGTCGTTTCTGATCCCAACCCGGGCAGCGAGGAAGAAGCTCTGGAGCAAATTACTGATAGCGAGTCTATCTTCACATGGCGAGATATCGAGTATACTGTTCCTTACCTTGGTGGCGAGAAGAAACTTCTGAACAAGGTCAGCGGATATGCTAAGCCGGGCATCATGGTCGCCCTTATGGGAGCATCAGGCGCTGGCAAGACGACGCTTCTCAACATTCTCTCGCAGCGTACAAGCGTTGGTGTCGTTACGGGAGAAATGCTTGTGGATGGACGACCTCTTGGTACCGATTTTCAGAGAAACACTGGTTTCTGTCTTCAGGGCGATCTCCACGACACTACCCAAACTGTGAGAGAGGCCATCGAGTTCTCAGCCATTCTGCGACAGGATGCATCAGTCAGCCGTGCCGACAAGCTTGCATATGTGGACAAAATCATCGACCTCCTCGAGCTCAACGACTTGCAAGACGCTGTCATCATGTGTCTCGGTGTCGAGCAGCGTAAGAGATTGACAATTGGTGTTGAACTGGCAGCCAAGCCATCACTTCTTCTCTTCCTTGACGAGCCTACATCTGGTTTGGATTCTCAATCCGCCTATTCGATTGTGCGCTTCCTCCGAAAGCTGAGCCGAGCCGGCCAAGCAATTATTTGTACTATCCACCAGCCAAGCTCCGTCCTTATTCAGCAGTTTGACATGGTCCTGGCTCTGAATCCTGGAGGCAACACATTCTACTTTGGTCCCATGGGAGAGAATGGACAAGATGTTGTCAAGTACTTCTCTGATCGTGGCGCCGTCTGCCCTCCTAACAAAAACGTTGCCGAGTTCATCCTGGAGACCGCTGCTCGACCTCACAGGCGACCAGATGGCACCAAGGTTGACTGGAACCAAGAATGGGTTGAAAGTGCAGAAGCTCAGCAGGTTCTCGAAGAGATCGATGGTCTCAAGCGTGTTCGAAGTTCTGCAACAGAAGGAGCAGCGTCCGACAAGGAACACTCTGAATTCGCTGCATCAACTTGGCTACAGACTGTCGAGTTGACTAAGCGCATGTTCAGACAGCATTGGCGCGATCCTTCCTACATCTATGGCAAGTTCTTTGTTGCAGTCATCTTTGGTATTTTCAACGGCTTCACATTCTGGAAACTCGGCTACACAATGCAGGACATGCAAAACCGCATGTTCACATGTTTCCTGATTGTGACAGTTCCTCCTACCGTCGTCAATGGTGTTGTGCCCAAGTTCTTTACCAACATGGCTCTTTGGCAGGCCCGAGAGTATCCCTCTCGCATCTATGGCTGGGTTGCCTTTTGCACAGCAAACATTGTTTCGGACATTCCTGCCGCTGTCGTCTCGGCAGTACTATACTTTGTTTTGTGGTATTGGCCCACTGGATTGCCGACTGAGAGTTCTGTCTCTGGCTATGTGTTCTTGATGACACTCCTTATCTACCTTTTCATGACAAGCTGGGGCCAGTGGATTTGTGCATTCGCCCCTAGCTTTACCGTCATCTCCAACGTAAGTCCTATTCATGCGGTTACCTTGACTTAACAAAATGAGAATACTAACGCATACCAGGTTTTGCCGTTCTTCTTCGTCATGTTCGGTCTCTTCAACGGAGTTGTTCGCCCTTATGCATCGCTGCCAGTCTTTTGGAAGTACTGGATGTACTATGCAAACCCTTCAACATACTGGATTGGGGGCATTCTTGCAGCAACTCTGGATGGCGCTCCTGTAGAATGTTCATCCGAGGAGACTGCCAAATTCGATGCTCCCCCAGGCCAAACCTGTCAAGAATACGCAGGATCTTTTGCAAGTTCTGCTGGTGGTTACCTCCTCAACCCCGGTGCTACAAGCTCTTGCGAGTATTGCCCGATGTCTTCCGGTAACGATTACCTTGCCTCGCTCAACATCAGCGCGAGCGACAAGTGGAGAGGTAAGTTATTATGCACCCAACCTTTTTGTAACCGCATACTAATTTGCGTTCTAGATTTTGGTATTTTCCTTGCATTCTGTGTATCCAATTGGATGCTCGTATACTTCTTTATTTACACAGTCCGGGTCAAGGGCTGGAGCTTCGGCTTTGGAACAGTATTCGGCGCTTTGGGCAAGTTGGTAGGCCTAATCAAGAAGCCATTTCAGCGAAAGAAGGAGGAATGAGATGTCAAGATTTAGCGGTGTGATTTAGATAAGATATCTAAAAGGATTAGCGACATTTATGAGATAGATTAGACAGGTATTAACAATAATCTGAAAACTGTTTGTCTCTCAACTTCACCGAAGCTATATCTGGGTTCCTTATGCTGACACATCATGCTAAAGCTCGAGGGAAGCATGCACGAATAAAAAGTTGATGGAGGCTCAAATGCGGCCGTTAAAAATAAATCCTTATGCTGTAATCATCCACTACCTATCTTGGTTTGACTCATGCTGCCGTTCGCCTGTCTTTCTGCCCATCATTCTATGACCAGGTAAAAGCCAATCCAAGCGTAGACAGACGCTCATGCAATCCATCCCTGCGTTTGTTCTCTTTATAGCCACGCGCTCGCCCTTCAAACGATAACGCCGATGCATGGGACTCTGGATGTACGATGTTTTTGGCACCCTCGTACCAAAGGGCAAATGTTGTATACCCGTGTCTGCCATATCATTGACGACACACATTGCCTTCAAACTTTACATGCTTTGAATGACATACTCCGCCTCCTCTGCTAGCACCTTTTATCGAAGGAATAGGTCCCCAACGCCGTTCCTCAAGGTCCTTGTTCTATCTACGTGATCAAGGCCGAGGTAATCATCTTCCCCTTGCACCAAAGTTGACAGAACATCATCTAATAGTTGTTAGTCACTGCCCGAAACAAAATATGAAGAGATATCACGAACCATCATTAAGATATTGCGGCTTCGAGTAATTAGATCGTCGCACGACAGCAATCTTAATCTTTTCGAAGCTCTTGCCTTTGATTCCAGTTCGCTTTTCCAGCCGCTTCTTGGTATCTGCAAAGTTCTCACCCTGGATGCTTGTTAATATCTCATACATGGTATACAGTAGCGAAGTATCTCACCTCAATGACCAAAAACTTGAAGGGCACGCCGTGAACACGGCTAACATCGTTTTGGTAATGGAAAACGTGGACGAACTGGCTGTCATCGGCGTTGACCTCTTCCTGAGGAACTCGTTCTGCGTAGATTGTCGCGTACTCATTAAGGTTAATGACAGGATGCTCGCGAAGAGGCTCGCGATAGAAACGGTTTGAGCTCGTCTCGTAAATGCGAATTCTTCCGCCTTCAGCTTCACTAGAAATTTGTGCCTTCTTTATCAAAGCCTCAACCAAGTCGTCGATGGTTCCAGTCTTAGGAACGAGTAAGTCATACGTCTCCTGTGTGGTCTATTAGTTAAAGTGCTAACTTTTCTGAAAAGTATACATACCTCTTTGGTTATACCGTCACTCAACAAGGTAACCTTAATACTCTTCTTGGTGTCGAGCTCCGTGAGACTCATTTCAAGCACCTCAAAGTAGAAGGCGTCATTCCTTTGAGTAGAGTTGAGAGCAGTTGAGCCCATGGGGCTGAGAATCTGTCGCAGTGTCGGGTTCGCACCTCTTCTCACAGGCGTCTTGGGATTCTGTGTCGAAGCGTTTACCGTCCAGAAACGAATGTGTGTGGGTTTCACATCAAGGTACGCCCCAACGCGCTCCGACAAAACATCGTATGTGATCTTAGAATTGAGCACCAACTCGAACGGAGGGTATTGAGTCTGGTCACATCGGGTAGGGTGAGGGTGGAATTTAACCGTTCTCCTGTGCTCCAAGAAGTCATAGTATTCGCGCGCATCTTCAAAGTGGTCAGATGTGTTGCTTCTAGTGTAGTGTTAGCGACAGAATTCATGGGATCAATACAATGACGCACGTTTCTTGTGAGGCCTTGTCACCGGCCCGCTTTTCAACGTTAGCCTTGGTTCGCTGAAAGCAGATGATGTCGCCGTCTTGAAGCTCTGCAACCTTCAAAGACTGCTTAGGCTTTAGTGGCTCAATCATCGTAGGTTTAATCTCCTGTTGCGGGTCAGATCGGCGAAGCATTTCGATAGCATCAGTTTGCTTACCTCCCAAAGCAATAACTTTTCCTCGGCGGGCAACTTCTCACCCCAGCCCATTTTCTTGAGGATCATGGGAAGCAATTCTTCAACCTTCTTCTCCTTCGAGATGTAGACGTGGCCGACACCACGCAGAGTTTGGGCGTCAATGTCGAAATGCTTCAGAAGGAGGAGGATGGTATCGTTCTTGACAATCACACCATTGGGTTGGCTCTGGTAGGACGGCCAGATAGGCTCACCGTCAGCATTGACCTCCTCGGCAACTTCAGCCCACACTCGCAGACTGGTATCTCGGTGTGCGGCAGAGCGTGAATAAGTCTCGTCAACTGTAGGTCGCAGATCCATGATTGGCTGGTCAGGTCGAATCGTCTTGTTCTGTCGGTTGACCATGAGCCAAAGTCGTACTCGTCGCGGATCCTCATTCATATCAGCTGCAACCTGCGCAACGAACTCTTCCATGGTCATCGAGCGAAGGACTCGATAGAATTTGGGCGCGGCCGGATCGGACTCGGGGTTTGCATCGAATTGGCACAAATCCGTTCCACCAAATTGTTGGAATGAATAGTCAGTGATCACTTTTGCCCACATGTAGAGATGCGCTTCCCGCTGCTCCTTTTTGCGAGCTTCCCGTTGGATTGTCTCCTCCTCAAATTTTTGTCCTATAACAATCAGCACATAGTTTGATGGAAATTGGCCAGAATAGCTTACTGAGATGCAAAGGGATATCGTCCTTGGTGACAGGGCAAAGGATGTCATCCAGTCGCGACTGACGGATATAAACCAACATGTAGGCGCTGTTCTGGCGCATGATAGGAGCCTTCTTCTGCACGGGTGCACGGGGGTAGCCGTTCGCTGTCTGGTACTCTCCGCCAAAGTTCTCTTCCATAACTTCGCGCATCGTTGCTTTAGTAACTTTATCATCGTCGTACTTGTAGAACCAGCCATCCTTCTCGGGCTTCAAGAAGGCATAGTAATGTCCAGCATTCAGATCACCACTGTGAACCAAAACGCTGTGAAGCTGATACGTCCAAGAAACTGACTTATCAGCATCCTCAGACAGGTATGGCGCGGCATCGAAAAATTCGGGGAACTCGTATCGATCATTGATCTTCATCATGGTATCGCGTTGGATGTCGTACTCAAAACGCTTCAGTTGGAGATGCAGCACATCAGGGAAACTGTTGAAAATGACACCCTTGTTCGCGTCCTGAAGCTTGTACTGATCACCAGCAAAGTACTGGTTCTCTCCGTCCATCTTCTCGACCTGAACGTAGTCCTCAAAACTTTCGAGAAGGTTCTTGTTTCCACTGACATTCAGCTGAATGTCCCAGAAATCTTCGATTCGGCTAGATTCGTAGTCGACGTTGATACATGAGATGTATGTCTTGATCTTGCCACTGAACATTTCTGGTAGGACGTTCTGAGCAGGTGTTCCCTTCATCTTATCTTCCATTCTTTCCATGAGCTTGCGCGAAAACTCTTGGACATCCTGCTGTTCAAAAATGTGTCGTGTGTCCCAGCCGAAAGACTTTGTGAGCTCGGTGGTTCCGACTGCCTGATCCGAGGTTTGAAGTTGATAGAAAAGTCGCTGCAGCGTATAAGCGCTGTTGTGCATGCTTGGATCGGCCTCAGTGGGAATTTCGTAGATAGCCTACATTAAGTTAGCAAACGATGAAACGAGACAGGGTCAAAGATAACCCTTGCCTTTCGGAACTTGTTTGTGAAGTAAAGTGATTGCATCAGAGAGTTCAGATAACATGTTGCACCTTGATTCTTCAAGCCAACGTATCCTGTCTCCTTTTTCGAATCATAGTTGGCAAAGTTATGCCACAATACGCCTGTCTCATCCTCGACGAGGCGTATGTAAGCAGTAATGTTGGCGGTGTCGTTCTCGCAGAGTGGTCGACTGCTCCCTTCCCAGGGCACATTAAACATACGGCGGTGCTCGACGAAGCGAGTAAACCCCCAATCGCCTTCTTCTTTGGTGAATCGATGATGAGCAGTGTGGTGAATGTATAGGCTGGGGTCGTTCGGGTTCCAGAGGACGAGCGCAAACTGAACGCAACAGCTCCAGTTATCGGGGACTTCATCAGCCTCAAAGCCATGTTCAAGGTAGATGGAGCATTGATCAATGTTGTTGCCATGCGGGAAAAGCAAAATGCGCCTGTAGAAGAATAGCAGTGTCAGCAAAGGAGTGAACGGCAACGCCGGGATCAATCGAAACTGACCATGGAAAACCACCTGCTTGGAAGATGGGACCGTGTTCCTTCTTGTTCAAACTGCGCCAGTTCTCAACAGTCCATGTGTAATCGTAGTCTCCAAGGATCTTTGGTTCGTCGATAAGAGGGGGTAGACAAAGGTCCTTCATAGCTTCGTCTAAAGCATGACACAGTTAGCCCAGATAGCTCCAGTACACAAATGCCTGACTGTGTGCATTTCATGAAAGGTATGCGACAAGCGTAGGTAGTCGAGGAAATAGTGAAAAGAATACGCACGGTCGTTAGCCAAGGGCAAGTCTTGCAACTGGTCGGCTTCATTTTGTTCGAGACTGTCAGGGTCGATGATAGCGACCTTCTCAGGCTCGCTGGCCACGCCAATATAATCGTCCGTGTCCATGACCATATCGTTGGGAGAGTTGATATCGTGGGTCTGTTGAGTATAGGATTTGTCAGTGAAGTGCTTCACGCGATGAGATAACAGGTTCTGAGGCAAGGCCGTGATGTCGGTATTCGGACGACTGGGGTTAGTGCGGGTGGTGAGGGGCAGAGATGGTATGCTATTGGAGATGATGATGATGTTGATGTCTTGGGGTAAGGAGATTTGCGCAATGTTTCTATGTCTGAGGTAGATGCAATAATGCCAATTCGAAATTGTATAGTACCTAGACACCAAAACCAGGGCTGAAGGCGAAGGATGACGCAGCTCAGCGTATGAGGAACATCTGCCAACTCACGGCGGGCTGCATGGATGGGAAAGAACGAGACAAACGGGAAGGGGCAGAAATAGGCAGGAACGTACCATTGTGAGGAAGTTACTACCAACAGGTACGGTAGATTCAAAAAGGTCTCGAGTACCTAGGGCAAAAAAAGAAGCAGGCAGGCGACAGATCTCACGATACAAATGCGCAAGCGTGAAAGCGGAAGCCTCGCAGCAGAGCAAACAACCTAGGTAGGTACGATTGCAGTGCTTCAGCTACCTAGAGCTCGACAGTGTCGAGTCGCGCGAACAAACGGGTGGCAGGGAATAAAGAGCCAGGGGTCTGTTGCAGTGAGTACAGAAACAAAAAGAAAGATACTCCAAAAGAGAATATCCTGGAGCGCAACGTAAATGCAAGGCAGTGAATGCGATGCAATCAGATGCTGGGTATGGCTGCTAGGTATGACGACTACCTAGGTTAGGCGAAAGAAAAAAAAAGAGAGCAGAGCAGAGCAGAGCAGAGCGGTCGGTTATGTCAGTAAAAGGGCGAAGGACAATGGCTGAAACCCACAACTCAGGTCCTTGAAATAAGCCCCTCGACTTTTCGTTTCCCAGGTCTGGTTTAAGTCTAAACAAAGGGGAGAGGTTCGTAGTCCAGATAGATTTGTAAAACTGGGAGAAAGGAGTGTGAGGTGAGGTGAGGGATCCAGCGCCTTGCATCAACAGGCAGAGAGAGCCAGTAGTAATCAATCATCAAGCGGGAACAAGAGAGTTGTGCGAGACTTTAGACTAACGAGACTCTTGAGGCGATAGCTGGTAGCTGCTATTCAGGTACTTGTACAGCGCGGTAAAGTTGGTGGTAACAGCAGTATTTCTTTAACCGACAACAGCCACATCAGGCGTCATCAGGTCACCCCGCCAATGACGTTGTCGGTATCTCATGGTTAAAGTCTTTGGTCAGACGGTTTCATGCTTCACTCTTCAATGGATTCAATTGCTTTGTTGAGATCGCTTACGGAGAGAGTTTCTAAACAAGGGCAAGAGGCAGTCCAACGCAAGAAACAGTCACTTTTAAGAATCTTATCGAGCATTGGCATTGAGGAGATAGAGAGCCATTGTATGATAGCTCTTGAAGCAACTTTAATGATAACCATTTACATCAAAAGGCAGCATTTCTTCATGATGCGCACATCAGTGTGATGGCCCAGTGAAACGCGATTCAATACCGACCTTGGAGCATAAATATGGATTTATACAACTGGAACTCTGTCAATAATAATGGACCTGAGCTTGGTATCGTGGAGCCATGACAAGCTACAGACAGCCTGCAGCTAAGAAAATAGGCGCCACAAAAGTCATGAAGCTACCCTGTGTCGGTTCACATAACGAGGAACTGAGAATAGTTATGCATCATGAAGAACAAACTCATGATAAGTAGTCGTACATGAAATACAGCCCTGCATACAGCTTCTGCGATGCTCCTCGACCCTTAGATCCAAGCGCAATCGGGATAAACGTAGCGGAAGTGTTTCTTCCTTCCTGCAACCCACCATTTTGGGTCGGCCGGTATCGCCAGAAGATGTGGGGTAAACTCCAATTCCGTCTCTGGGTAGTATCGAGTCACTCAAAGCTGCTTCCTTCCCACCGAGGCGGCACATGCAGACTCCTATAGGTACTTACTCACCTACTTGACTTCTTCTTTGCTCTCCTCATCTTTGCACATTACATTCTCATACAGCATCATCACAGACTGAGCTTCTTATGCACGCGACCGAGCCGAATTGAGCCAATACGCCAGCCACAAACGATTTTGAGACAGTATAACATCGCATGCGCCTGTGACGACATGCCATCTATCGCCCTGCGACAGAGCAGACGATGTAGACTGATAGATCCGCGCGCTTACTTGACGAATACTCCCCGAATTTCGTATACGAACATACAGCTTCGCGCTGCGACAAACGCATCATGGCGTCCTGTTTCCATTCTTGACGAGTACGTCATTTCAAGATTTTTTCTTTTTGACTTTAGGGACCCTTGAACACGACAAAAAGCTAACCCATGATGCTTCAGCTGGGTCGCAAAAGAAGCTCGCCCCATCAGCCTTCGCCAACTCATGGTTTTTGGTCGATCTCTCACAGAATCCCGTCTGATTAGCTCTGCCAATTATGTTCGCACTGAGTTACCTACACGGTAAGCCCCGAGCAGCGTCCATAGCAAAACAAAGATTAACTTCCGCTTCAGCATTGCGCATCGCATTCGAGATATGCAACGTTTACCATACGTCGTCACCACGAACAAACATATAAAAGAGGTCTATGATTTATATTACCACGCCTTCGACACATTCCGAAAGGTGAAGGAAATCAAGACCCTGGAGGATAATGACAAGCTGTGTGAACTCATCGGCCATAATCTCAAAAGCCACCTGACTGTTATACCACAGCTTGCGATGGGAATCCTGGAGTGCGGCGGGTTAATGAGTCCCGGCGACCTTGACAAATTCATGAATACCATCCTAAGATCGGTAGGTTGCCCATGCTGAGCACATTTGGCATTCTCACTAACACGACGTAGCGTATCTCCAGACGAGTCATTGCTGAGCAACATCTCTCTCTGACGGAAACATACAACTCGCCCAATTTCTCACCTGGCGCCAAACTTTCCGAGTCAGATTTCATCGGTGAAGTATTTATTAAATGCTATGCCAAAGATGTCGTTGAGCGTTGTTCAAAAGCCATAACCGCTCTTGCACGTACCACTAATGGTCCAGATGTTCAGATTCCTGATATCACTGTTGATGGTCATCTCGATGCCTCATTCCCTTACATCCTGAGCCACCTCGAATACATAATTGGCGAGCTTCTACGGAATTCTGTTCAGGCTGTCATTGACAGACACCAGAAAACGCACCCTGATCCAAACAATGTGAAGCCCCCCCCTGTGGAAATCACTATCTGTGAGAATCAACAACACGTTATCATACGGATATGCGATCGAGGCGGTGGCATTCCCCGTGCTGAGCTACCACATCTCTGGTCTTTCAGTAAGGGACCGCAAAGCCAGAGACGTCTTGAAAACCTTGCTCAAGTGCCCAAAATGGCAGCAACGATGCAGGAGCTTCACGTAGAAGAGGAACTAGGACGCGCAGACTTGAAAGTGCCTCCATACCAGAGCTCTCTGTCATCTCTCACAAGCCGGCCACCCAACCTCAGGCTCGGCATGGGCTTACCCTTGAGTCGTGTCTACGCTGAGTACTGGGCCGGAAACCTCGACCTACATAGTCTTGAGGGTTATGGAACGGATGTGTTTCTGCAGATTTCACGACTTGGAAACAAGAACGAACAGCTGACAACTCGAGCCAGCATGGATGCCTTATAGCATGCGGAGTCAGGGGTAATGTCCCAGTTGGAAAGGCAAAAGTAGTTTTGGACTTGTCCCAAAGTCCGGAATCACAAGAAGTCAATGGACAGGGCTTTTCTTTTGAATACGAATCAGTCAACTGGCAGCATGGAGTTTGGTAATGATTTTCCCGGATTTACATTTGTACAAACAATGGGATAGCCTTAGCAAAGGTTCACATGACATGGGATGTCTATTATCAAGGTTCCAACACAGTGGTGAGAGCACATCAGAATCCAAGTTGGTATCATAAAATATTGTGATTGAAATTACATCGGAACTAAAATGTGCCTAGCTGAGAGAAAGGGCTCTAGTAAAAGGTTGTAATAAAAAAAAGGGCAAGACTATCAAGGCTTTCTCCATACGTCTTGTTCGCTTCGAAGGCGTCTCGTACTTGTATGTGTGAGCTGCCGGTACAGCAACCAAGAACAAACACAAAATCGTGGGGAGGGAATCATAACTCCTACACAACATGCCGTGGCCATGATAACAAGTCCCGCCAAGGGCAACTCATTTGTGACCTTAACAAGCAAAGCGAGCAGGCATACCCGGGGACTCTGTCCCCCAACTGTCCTCTTGTGGTATTTCTCGGACCTTTCATTTTTCAACTCCAAACCCCGAAATGGAGCTCCAGGTAAAAGAAATTTGAAACGACTGTCCAACTACAGCCATGCATGTACGCACAAAGGTCCACTGGATGTCGCTTAGCGGCGGCCATGACTGCGGACAGCGCTGCCCTGCATTTGCTCCAGCTCCTGCTCGAGTTGCTTGATCTGAGCATGGGTTTGCTCGAGATCCTTGTTGAGGCGGTCGCGCTCGGAAATGAGCTTCTGCTCCCATTGTCGGAAGCGCTGTTCCTCGATCTTGACCTGCTCGGTGAAGCGCTTTCGGAGAGCCTCCTCCTCCTCCTTGAACTTGGGGTTGTCGAGCTTGCGGGGACGGGCCTCGCCGAACTTGCGGGTCTCCATCTGCTGGGCGCGGTAGGCCTCGTAGTGCAGCTCCTCGGTGGTGTGGA
Source organism: Fusarium transvaalense (assembly GCA_013623685.1). Lineage (NCBI taxonomy): Eukaryota > Fungi > Ascomycota > Sordariomycetes > Hypocreales > Nectriaceae > Fusarium > Fusarium transvaalense. The sequence goes on from JABFFG010000420.1 coordinate 57,156, forward strand.
TAAGGTCGAGCATGTGTGTTCGGATCAGAATGGAGCGGAGCTTCTTGAAGTCGCAGTGGTCCTCGTTCTCAACCTCGGCAACACCCCAAGAGTATTGGCGACCCTTGACGATGCGGCCATCACCAGTCTTGACATCCTTCTCGGAACCGATAACAGCGAAAGGCATAGCGTTCATAAGGCTGCGGGCATGCTGGGCAGCGGCCTCATCGTCTTCCTCGATCGGGGGCTGGTAGATCTTGATGTTCTGGGCCTCGATAACAGAGACAATCTGGAAGAATTAGTGCCTGCAGCAATACATGCAATCACTTGTTACTCACTCGCTGCTTGAACTTGGCCAGGTCGGCAGGGCTGAGAGTATCAGCCTTGGCGATAACAGGAATCAAGTTTACACGCGAACAGAGGCGCTTCATGACCTCAATATCAAGAGGCTTGAGGGTGTGGCCGGTAGGGCGGATGAAGTACAGGCAGGCATGTACACGAAGGTCAATCTTGTCCTGACGGCGGGGCTGCTGCTCCTGGAGCATGTAAGACTCGTGCTGGTCGTCGAGGAACTCGATGATGGGCATCCATGAGTCGCGGTTGTTGACATAGTCGCCGAATCCGGGGGTATCGATAACGGTCAGTCGGACTGAAAGGGGGATGTTAGTGAAGGGTTGAATATTTGGGTTTGGCATAGAGCTATACCCTTGAAGAACTTCTCTTCGAGCTCGGCCTTGGTAATCTCAATCTCGACGGTCTTGTCGACCTGCTTCTGGTGACGGCGCTTGTGATCGGCGTAGTTTTTGATCGTGGTAGAGAAGAGAGTGTTGATGAAGGTAGTCTTGCCCAGACCAGACTCGCCAGCAACCTAGACATGATATGGTCAGCGTGAATCAGGGAGAAGCTCATGAGATAGCTTGTTAAAGCATTATGAGCATCATAAGTAAAAGGGATTCACAGAAAGCATACCATGATAGTGAAACCGGCGCCACGCTTCGCGACAATCTTGTGTCGCTGGTTGGGCAGATTGGCAATACCAATCGGTGAAGCGTTCTCGGCAGCTGCAGAGGCCATCTTGTCGGTTGATTACTCGAGTGCAACGGTAAAACGATGAAGTGAAAGAGGATTAAAGACGATAAACACGACGTTGAAAAAGACAATCAATACAAGTCAACAACCGACTGCAATGCAATATCGCGATGAAGGTCGAACGAGTGCAAAGGGTTAAGGCGGAGAGGGAGGTTTGACTTGGGGTCAGGACAGCTCGTGCTTCACTTCAGGGGAACGAATTTCCTGCCCTTTCCCCCCTAAAGCAATTGCCAGGGACGCTTGCTTCTGATAGGCTAGCGTTGACACGGTCCGTGGGTGGACAGTGGCTAGTGGACACGGGGCAGCGAGATAAACTGCCAAACAAAATGGGTCTTGCAGCGCCAAGGGGTCCAGTCGAAATAAACAATCACTGTTCCTAGCACTGGCCGGTCCCTTGAGCTTTGAGGCTAGCGATAGCGAGCAGCCACAATCCCTTCAGCCACAGAGAAATCCCCCTAAAACACGGCAGATGGTAGATGCACAGATTGACTCGGATTAACCTGCTCCCGAGCGATCGCAAAATTTGGCTCTTATCGATAAGGCGCAACGATGATTTTTTGGCTGAAGCTTTGCGACTTCATGTTTAGAAGCATCATGAGTAGGACCTGTCGATAATAATGAAGACCGATTTCAAGGTAAAGATGATTCCAGACTATCAGGTGGCAAACAGTGAGATACTGACCTCGTATCATAGTTCTCGAACTTGCTGGGCACTGTTTACTGCCAGGGCAACCTGCTCTATAGCCCAGATGGCACCCATCTTTTTTCGCCAGTCGGCAACAGAGTGACTGTGTTCAATCTGGTAGAGTATGTGCCTTAGCCCTGTTCTAAGTCAATACGTCTGTCGAATTGCAACTAATTTCTATCTTAGGAACAAGTCGTACACTCTTCCCTTCGCTCATCGCAAGAACATCGCTCGTATTGGGCTCACTCCCCGCGGCAATCTCCTCCTTTCCATTGACGAAGACGGCCATGCGATTCTGACCAATGTCCCTCGAAGGATATCCATCTACCACTTCTCTTTCCGATCCTCTGTCACAGCGCTTTCATTTTCTCCTTCTGGACGACATTTCGCCGTAGGACTAGGTCGCAAGATCGAGGTCTGGCATGTTCCCTCGACTCCCGATGCTTCTGCCGAGGGCGAGCTTGAATTCGCCCCCTTCGTTCGATACCACACCCACACCGGACACTTCGATACCGTCAGCCACATTGAGTGGTCAAGCGACTCGCGATTCTTCCTCACAGCTTCAAAGGATCTTACGGCGCGGATATGGAGCTTGAACCCCGAAGAGGGTTTCACTCCAACAGTGCTTTCAGGTCACAAACAGGCAGTCATTGGCGCTTGGTTCTCCGAGAATCAGGAGACCATTTACACTGTTAGCAAAGATGGTGCGGTCTTTGATTGGCAGTATGTCAAGCCTATCAACCGTATCGAAGACGAGGACAAGATGCAGGACGACGATGACGACTCGGATATGCGATGGCGCATTGTCCAAAGACACTACTTCATGCAGGGAAGCTCTCACGTACGATGCGCTGCTTTCCACCCCGAGACGAATCTTCTGGTCGCTGGTTTCTCCAATGGTCTGTTCGGCTTGTACGAAATGCCAGATTTCAACATGATTCACAAACTGAGCATTTCCCAAAACGATATCGACTTTGTCACCATCAACAAGAGCGGCGAGTGGCTGGCATTTGGCGCGTCCAAGCTTGGACAATTGCTTGTATGGGAGTGGCAATCTGAGTCTTATATCCTCAAGCAACAGGGTCATTTCGATGCGATGAACTCCCTTGTCTACTCTCCCGATGGTCAGCGCATCATCACTTGTGCCGATGACGGCAAAATCAAAGTCTGGGATATTCAGTCCGGCTTCTGTATCGTTACCTTTACAGAACATACGAGCGGCGTGACGGCCTGTGAGTTTGCGAAGAAAGGAAACGTGCTCTTCACCAGTAGTTTGGACGGGTCGATCCGAGCTTGGGATCTGATCCGATACAGAAATTTCCGGACCTTTACCGCGCCTACAAGACTGTCGTTCTCCTGCATGGCAGTTGATCCTAGTGGTGAAGTTGTCGCTGCTGGCTCCCTCGATTCTTTCGACATCCACATCTGGTCCGTTCAAACCGGCCAACTTCTTGATCAGCTATCAGGTCATGAAGGCCCGGTCTCTTCTTTAGCATTCACACCCAATGGCAACTCTCTCATCAGTGGCTCTTGGGATCGCACAGCCCGTATCTGGTCCATCTTCAACAGAACACAAACGAGTGAACCTCTTCAGCTCCAGGCTGATGTTCTTGACATCGCTGTCCGACCAGACTCACTTCAACTCGCTATTTCGACACTAGACGGACAATTGACCTTCTGGTCTGTGACAGACGCCGAGCAAACCTCTGGAGTTGATGGCCGAAGAGATGTCTCCGGTGGCCGAAAGCTTACAGATCGTCGAACAGCGGCAAACATGGCTGGCACGAAGAGCTTCAACACTATCCGATATAGCACTGATGGCAGTTGTCTGTTGGCTGGTGGTAACAGCAAATACATCTGCCTGTACTCTGTAACCACCATGGTGCTACTGAAGAAGTTCACCGTCAGCGTGAACCTCTCTCTTGCTGGTACTCAGGAATTCCTCAACAGCAAGCTTCTGACTGAGGCTGGCCCAGCTGGAGAACTCGATGATCAGGAAGCCTCGGACCGTGAGGACCGCGTGGACAGTACGCTGCCAGGATCAAGACGTGGCGATCCTTCAGCGAGAAAGAAGGCGCCCGAGGTGCGCGTGACTGGAATTGGATTCTCACCTGCTGGCACTGCTTTCTGTGCTGCCTCGACAGAAGGTCTCCTGATCTACAGTCTTGACCAGGACATTCAGTTCGATCCTTTCGACCTGAACATGGAAATCACCCCCGCCTCGACCCTGGCTGTTCTCGAGACTGAGCAAGACTACCTCAAGGCTTTGGTCATGGCTTTCCGACTCAACGAAGCCGGTCTCATCAAACGTGTCTTCCAAGCTATCCCCGCTCACGAAATCCCACTTGTTGTTGCCGACCTCCCCACCATCTACGTATCTCGTCTCCTCCGATTCGTCGCCGCCCAGACCGAGGAGTCGCCGCACATTGAGTTCTGTCTCGTGTGGATCAAGGCCATTGTCGATAAGCACGGAGCTTGGCTCTCTGCGAACCGCGCCAAGGCCGATATCGAGTTGAGAGTTGTCGCACGAGCTGTGGCCAAGATGCGGGATGAGATCAGGAGGCTTGCTGACGAGAATGTTTACATGGTTGATTACCTGCTGGGTCAAGCGCAGGATAAGACTGAAAAGAAGGATGTTAAGGCGTTGGATAGTGGAAAAGATGTGGATGTGAAGCTCATGGCTGTTGACGAGGATGAAGAGTCCGATGCGGGATCTGATGAATGGATTGGCTTAGAATAGACGGTAAAATACGATTCATAATACCCATGCACACCTATTATACAATTTCCTTCTTTTTGGGTACTTTACATCTTCGCCTTGGGAATCTCTTCCCATGCCTCATCAAAACCCGCAGATCTAACCCACATCGTCCCTCCCTGACTATCGGCTTCTTCGTTGGCATCCAACAACACATACACTGCCTTGAGCCACTCATCGTCCTTAATGCGCACCCACTCTTTATCCTGATAAGGCTTTGTCACTCGCTGGGCCAGCATAAGTGCCCTTGCCAACTTGATAGTATGTCCATCATCCATAATCTTATGGATCCTTGGAAACAAATCCTCTGGCTTATCCACCAGCTTGTCACCGTCCTTAGGCTTATATTCACGAAGCGGGTCGACTCGGAGAGAAGGCGAGCCGCGAGCGATGTACTGTAGGAGATCCATACGGATCTTGTTCTCGAGGAAGCGCGTTTTAGTAGACGCCGGAATCCACGATTGCTTGTTGAGAGTGAGGAAGAAGGGTGTGGATGTTGTATGGTGCCTGTTCCGGTTAGAAAGCACCATTAAGAGCAGGAAAGGGTACTTACATAAGAATGAAGTCAAATCTGGGAGCGTAAGGAGGATGGAAAGCAGCACCTGAAGCTACAAAGGCAGAATTATGTACCATCTCTGCTGTCCTCTCATCCAACTCACTCTCATCAACTCTCACTCTAGCCGCCAAGTTAATCATTTCCTCCTTTGCCCTGGCGAGAACGCCATCGAAAACTCGATTCGAATCCTCCCAGTGCGAACTCTTCACAAGCGTCTCATTCTTTGCAACATCCTCATAAAGTCCAGGAATAGTCTTCATCTTCGGTGGGGCATCGGCACTTCCGGCTCTGTTAGCCGCTGAACTCAGAAACTCATGATAATCATCTCGATGAACAGCAGTCTGCGCAAGTGCTGCAGCTATGATCATGGGCTGTTCCCACTCCATCCCGTAGAGAAGCTGGATCAGCGGGTGTAGGATACCGGCGAAGAGACGGCTCTGCATATCGCGACCTCGCGCGTCGTCTTTGAAGAGATACTGCTTGAGAGTGCCTTGCCAGCCAATTCTCTCGATTTCATCCTGAAAGAAGCGAAAGAAGGTGGCGTAGTTTCGTCCTTTGCCAAGATACTCAGACCAATCTGAGCCGTGCTCTAGTTTGTCGACAACGTCGGACTTTGGCTTCATGGCTTTGAGTTGATATGTTTTGTTGGCGTCATAGGCTTTATTAAGAATGTCTGTTGATGCGCCGGTGCCGTACAAGGTGAGGACTTGGTGCACGAGCTGAACGCTGTTAGCGAGATATATGGTTAAAGTCGGCGATGAGATTTACATGATCGTGGAAGCCTGACTCGTTGAAGAAGACATGGTGGTTCTGTATGGTGTTAGCCTCTTGAGACATATAGACTGAAGTGACGTAGAGTACCTCAAGATCCTTTTGGAGCAAGTCCGTCACCTTTGAAGCCTCACTTTGACCAAGCTTGAATTCCAACAAGCCCGAGTTCTGAGGCTCAACCTGAATTTGAAAGGATGTAGCCATTGTTGAATATCTGTTAGTCAGTCTCGTGTTTCTTATGGCAGGTCTCACAAAGACTCTTCGAGTTGTTCGCGCCCACATGAGGAGAATGCGCCCGGGTTATATATAGGATTTTAAACAAGGTGACATGAAGTAACGTCTCTTTTTGTATGACAACAACAAGGAACAATGTTATGTGTCCTTTGGTGACGATGATATCACAAAATATGGATGGGCTGACAAATCTAGGATCTGTTCCAATTGCAACTATGACCCTCTCGGATCTCGCACTTTAGAATTGTGCCGTTTTAGTCGTCAAGAAAGTCCGAGTTAGTAATAATTTGGAATCATTCTGTACAGAATTGACGTGGTCTTATGCATGATTGATGTTCGTTCATTAAAAGCGACAGCCACACAGGGGGAGCTCCTGGTCTACTGAAGGTTGCTACCCCGGATTTGCAAGTGCCCTGACATCATTGAAGGCTGTTGTGTTCCACTTTTCTGACTAGTAAAAAGGAAGTTGTTTATTGCTGATATTTTTGATGTCTCACATGAACGTTTTCTTCTTTTTTATCAGATCAAGCAAGGTACCTATGCGACGTAGTTGGTGAATTCGTGCCAATTTTAACTTTTTTAACTACCAATGATCTTATCTATACTGATCAAGTAAACCCTTTCCCATTTTTCTATACCGGTATCCTTTTTTGTCGTAGTCTTCATATCTTCCGTGTCTCATAGGTAGGTAATTTAAGCTGCAACCCAAGTATTAGTACGCCAATATCTGAATAGAAGGAACTGCTTCAAACTTACCCTTGGTGAGAGCAGGGGCCTCATCGTCAGAGTCATCCTCGTCCATCTCCTCGAACTCGAGATCGCTGGGGATGTCATCAGAGTCCTGAGCGTTGGCTGTTGATTGTTAGGACCGACTTGTCTCATAATGCAACATGGGTATACATACTGAAGTACTTGATAGCACCGGGCCAAAGGTCCTCAGCGATGAAGACAGCAAGGTCGTCGGCAGTAGGGAAGATCTCGTACTCGTACTCGTCATCATCATCATCATCCTCGTCCATGTCATCATCATCGTCCTCCTCGATCTTGCCAGCCTTGCGGTCGGCCTTCTTCTGCTCGTCAATCTTGCGGCCCTCCTCGGACTCCTCGGGGGTGACCTTGCGGCCACGGAAACCGAACCAGGAGAAGAAGCTGACGCCACCCATGCCGGTCTCCTCCATGAGCTTAAGGAGCTTCTTGGAGTTCTCGGTCTCACCAGGCTTCTGGCCAGCCTTCTCCTCATCGTAGACCTTCTTGGCGAGGCTGAGCATGCCGTTGGTCAGGTCCTTACCCTCCTTCCACTTGATGTCGACGGGCTCAGAGACGAGACCAGCCCAGCCGTCCTTGTGGAAACGCCAGTAGAACTTCTTCTCGAGAACCTTGTCCTCAAACCATTCGTTCTCCTTGAACTCCCACTTGATGGAGATGGAGCGAGGGTCGCCGTTGGGAAGCTCGAAGCGCTCGACAGTAAGGCCGGTCAGAGCGTTGAGGAGGAGCTCGGAGTCGCTGGGCTGGATGTACTCATCAACCTCGGGAGGGGACTGCTCGAAGACGAGGGGCCAGAACTGGGGGATGTTGGCGATAACCTCAGCACGCTTGACGTAGAGGTCCTTGGTGAGCTTATCCTGCTGGCGGACTGTTGTTTGTTAGCAATTGATATTATCAAGCATATAGTACCAGAGTAACTTACGGATCTCGAGCTCAACATCCTCGAAGTCATCCTCGATGCCCTGAAGCTTCTCGTAGGTGATGAGAGCCTCCTTGAGCTGCTCGTCTTGCATATCTCCGGCAGACATTTTGAATGAAGATTTGAAAGCCTCGGGATGCATATAATCTCAAGGAAATACTTGGAAGAGGGGGTATCTAATAATCGAAAAGTATAAAAACAGAAGGAAAGATTTGTATGAGGGAAGAGAGAAGAGAGGAAGGACGGTGAAGGTGAGGAGGAGAGCTTTTTTATTTATTTACCTACTTACTAAAAGAGACTGCCCGCACCTAATCCAGTTTAAAAAAAAAATCTCTTATGTCGTCCCATCAAAAAGCTCCATGCACTTGCCTCTTACTCTAGATTTAGCTTAAAAGCTCCCCAGCGGTGAAAATCAACATTTTTTTTTTGGTGGGGTTCTACTGATGTCATTGGTTCGCCTTCAAGCCCCGCGCCAATGGACCCCTGCTTTTTTTCACGGTCATTTTCTTTTTTTTTTTTGCCTCTGCAGGTCCCCTAAAAACACTGCAGAAACGCGTGGCTTTAGTGGTTCAGGTGTCAATCACCCCCACTATAAATGGAAGCTTTGTGTTTCTTTACAGGGGGGGTGGGTGATTCACTGCAGGTTTTCTTAGGCGGGGTATCCTTGACAGAGGGACGTGTTTAATTGATTTGAATTGATTCTTCCATGGATGCTTGGAGGGGAAGGAAAATGGAAAGAAGCTTGGCTTCGGCCAACATTTCATCAGAGAGTTGATAATAAATGATGATAGTCGTTCTAAGGGATTGGCGTTTTAATATTTACTTCTTACTCTGGATAGAAATACTTATGAATTGCCACCAGCTTGCTCCATATACATTCACTTCTAGGTAGTTGTATACCCATGCATGTTGAACAATACGAAATTGTCCGAAGGAAGCTTGGACCAAGAAAGATAATCTCACAAGCTCCAAGAACATCTTCACGCAATAATGCAATTGGCTTGACCTGGCAATAGCAAGTCATTTTAATGTTCATTTTGAATCCAGATTGTAATCTCGTAAAGGAGGAATCGGCCGTCTCTATTGGAGAGCCGCTGAATAAAAACCAATATAGCCAAACAACCAGGCTTTGACCTCAACACCAAGAAAAGAATCACAGCAAATGAGTAGCGGGCATCGCCTATATGTCGAAGGGTTTTTAGCGGCCAAAAAGAAAATTTGACAATGGTACGTACGTTAGGGAACAATATAGCTTCCTTATTCATGCTCTCAACAATGGAAGTGACCACCAGTGCTCGTACTCGCAGTGCATATTGGATAGAATCGCCCACAACGGCGCTGTCACCAGACCATATAAGGGCATTCCTACTCTCGAATTTTGTAAACTTCCCTTCCCTAAATCAACATCACAAAACTTTACAACTGCATAGTGCATAAACACGACCAGCTCCTTCAACTGACGATACCCTCGACTTCATGATGACCACAAGACCATACAAGATGTTCACCCAGCCTGCCGAGTTCCCCCGACCAATCCCCCTGGAGGTAACCGTCTACGGTCCTCATAACGCCCTCAAAGCCGCCAACTTCGGTGCAAAGCGTATTCTGCTCTGCCGCAAAGATTCCGCCTCCGTGGGCGGTCTTACTCCTGAAGTGGAAGAGCTCGAGTATCTGAGAGACAAGATTCAGATCCCCATCAGCTGCGTCATTCGGCCTCGTGGAGTTCCTGATGCCTCTCATGTCGGCGAATCGCACGATTACATCTATTCAAAGGACGAGCTCACCCAGATGCACGATTCGATGCTGAAGCTCAAGGGGACCGGTGTCATGAATCCTCTTCGCGGTGATTCTTTCGTCTTTGGATGTCTCAGACGATATCAGGAAGGGACAACTGAGGCTTCCAGAGAGAAGGTCGTTCTTGATAGGTCGCAATGTGGCCATCTCGTCAATACAGCTAAGCCATACGGGTGTGTCTTCAACTGCGCCTTCGATCACTTCGCTGAGGGCGGAAACTGGGGCGACATCATCCCTCAACTCGTTGATCTTGGCTTCACCAGCGTCATGACATCAGGAGGACAAGGAAAGTTCAACAGTCACGTTGAGCGTCTTGGTACCATGTGTCAACACCTTCGAGACATTCAGCTAATCGTTGCTGGTGGATTCCGCTGCCCTGAGATCAAGAAACTTCGAACGTACGCACACGACTACAATGCCCACATGGTCTGGATCAATGGCGAGTGTCTCCGCCCCAAGCGCCATGGGGATCCAGAGACTTCTGATATGAGCGGCGTCATGGGCATGATGGATCTGCTCGGCCTTCAGACGACGGATTAGATGTCCACTCACGACATTGGCAAGCAGATCTTTTATTAGGAACTCATCCGCACCTTGTTCAGAAAGCATCTGACGTGTAACATACGGGAATGTAAAGCTACGGTTGAAGACTTATGGGGCGTTTGGAATTATTTTGAAATTTGCTACCAGCCTGAGGAACACCAAGGGATGACCGGCTGGGATGACTGAAGGATCAAAGCGGACCAGCATGTAACTTACTCATATTGAGATTCTATACGCGAATGCAAATATGTACAACACCATTCTCTTGAAATTGCGCAGTGAACCTGGTAGAAATGGACGGTGTGTTCATTACAACTAGTCTCATACTGGACTCGACTGCGCCATGGAGGTCTGTTATGTTTGGCCACGATACCGAGTCATTGAAAACCTCGTCCTCATTCATTTTACTTTCTCGGCCTCACAATTGCGGGAAAGCTATTCCAGTAACTTAGAAGATAACAAGAGCCTTCCGTGGGAGTTTAAAAATCTCATGCTACAAGCTGGTCAGCCATTTGTGCTTCTTTGCCGATAATCCGTTCCATCCAGCAAGTGACTCACTTATGGGCGACACTGACATCCCTCGATGCAACTCAGACAAAAGCGTGCAGCTTAATGAAACCTGCATATTGCGTGACACGGAAATCCCCGAGTTGGCCATTGTACGGTCCTGGTTGTACTACTTGAAGTCGGAATCAAGTCTAGTAGACGCAGGCCTTATCTCTCGGAAAGGAGAATAGAAGAGCTCGTCAACTAAGATTAGGAGGAACCAGAGTAGGTTCCCCTCCTCCCTCTAGATTGTCGAAAGTCTCCGGGAGGACTGCTAGACGATGTTTTGACTGCGAGAGTTTACGCTTTGTATATTTGAGTTCGTTTCGCAGTTCGTAAATCTCATGTTGATGTTTCACCTTCATGTTCACCTTCTCATCAGCTGTGGCAGCTGCAGCTTCAAAGCTCGAAATGCAGTCCGCTCTGAGTCTGCGCACTTCCCTCTCAAGAAACCACAAGCGTTCTTGATCTTGCACCTTTTCTGTTGTAGATTCTGTACAATCTCGAACCTCTGCAAGGCAATCCTCTGGTTCTTGATAATCCCCCAACGCCTTTTCCAAAGCCTTTTTGGCCCCTTCGACATTATGCGTCATCATGCTATCTCCGACGGCTTCGCGCCTCGTATCCGTCAATTTTCTCCTCAAGGCCCAGATCAACGCATCGAGCATGTCCAATCCTAATTGCAGAGGCCTGCCTTGAGCACTAAATTGCGGTGCGTCCAGCTCTTCGGAAGCGGATCCTACGACATCGCTATCGTGGTCTTGCACGGGCTCGGTACCGGTTGTGCTTTGGCTAGGACGTGCCGTGAAATTTCTGATATGTGGTGGTGACTGGGGCCAGTCCACATGGTCTTTCGGATTCAGAGAGCTTGATAAGGGGGGCAAAAGGCCAAAGTCGATCTGCCCATCTATTTGATGCTGAAACCGAGCCTGTAGGAGAATAGTAGCCTCTGTGAAGATTTGGCCTCTTCGGTACTTGTCTTTCATAATGGAGACTGCACTATCTGTCAGCACAAGCGCCTGGTGTGATTCATCGTTCACGCAGATTATGCTGTTGTCCTTTGCCGGGAGTTGGGCTGTCCAACCAGGGTTGAAGTGGGAGCCCATTCTGGCCCCAATTTGTACTATCCCCTGGTTTTGATCGATCCAGTGACCCGAAGTCTCTTCTGAGTACTCTACGATATCTTCTTCCAACGGCGTGACAGCCATAAGCAAGTCACACAAGCCGAAACGATGTGGAAACCTATCATTGATCTCAGAGTTGTAGTAGAGTTCCTTATACCAATGGTCAGGAAAAGCCAAACAAATATAGTAAGGCTTTTTGCCATGGACTCTGACTAGATTTGCAGGCATCGTAGGGTGTCCTATAGACCAGATAGACCCAAGGTGCATCATTTCGTGGATCTCGGTCAGAGTGAAGCCGTTTGTTGGCAAAAAGGGACCACCAAGAGCAGAGCCGTTTTGCATAGCTGGAGTGAGGAACGCAAAAGGTTCGTTGCCAGAACCTTTGAGCATCGCGAACCTCTTTTCCCAGCCCGTCCCTCGAATTCGATAATCTTGCGAGGAATTAAGGTCCCTAGCGTAGTTCACGCTAATAAAATCATAGGGATGCCCATAAGCCCCTAAGCGATAGAGCTCATGGTATTTAACCCAGGCAGGAAAGTAGGCAATAAAGGGGCCCATGTCGACAGGCTTGATAGGGATGGAAGCTCTCGCTGGCTCCCTACGGCGGTTTTCGGAGGCCTCTATCCAAAACCAGAGTTTGACAGCATAAATTATCTGCATTCTTGTGATGAATGTTGTCAGGTGCCTCTCTTGGTAATCATCGGTTGCCTTCTAGACGTCCTCTGATATCGTTTCGCCGTTCATTCTGAAGGCAGGGAAGACGAAAGATGTAAACGACAGCGCCTCCGGAGTAGTGGGTGGCGCTGAGAGCTGGGCTTCTAGAGGAATAATTCTACTAGATCGTGTCTGCGCCGAGGGGTAATCTTTGAATGCAAGAGAATCATCTAGCGGGTGACGTTCCAGATGCGCAGTGGTTATGCCTTGATGGGTAAGAACTTCCCAAACGTTCTGTTCTTTTTGAGCCTCCTGGTCGCTACTGGCTCTGGCCACTGCATCGCCCAGGATAGGGTCGATGACGGCTAATTTGAAATCTTTAAGCCTCTCCTCTTGAAACAGAGGGGCAAACGGCAGAATGCATTTCGCCTCTATGTCATTTGTATTGCTTGTTTGGTGGCCGAGATGTTGCAGAAAGTAGTGCCACTGCGTTGATGGGTCGCTACTTGGGTGAGATTTGAGGCTGTCAAGCATCGAAGAGAGAACAGGATACCCATCCGAGGTCATTCCAACTATACGGCACTTTGAGAAATCGAAAGTTGTCTTGCTGGGGGCGCGGTTGCATGCTCTCTGGAGGAAAGGTGCGACCACAAGGTTTGTGTATGCTCGCGAGTTGGGGCATTGCGCCCCAAATGGAACATCGAATGCGTTGTAACCCTCCATCTTCTTGGTCAGGATGCAAGGGCGAAAAATCGAAGATGAAGTTGCAAAAGTGAAGGTGGAAGATTCAGGAGGAGAGAAGAAGTGTGAATAGGGGAGGAGGGCCCGGGTAACTAACTGCCTGCCTGCCTCCTATTACGCAACCGGTCAGTGTCTACCTACTAAGCCACCAGCACCTCTTGCGCAGTTATGAAACTTGCCAAGACAGTCGAAGATTACAGAGCAGAACCTTCATCACTCAATACGACTTCTTGCATTACTCGAATGTTCTTCTTTATTACACCTCGCAGTACTTGCTTCTTGATCTTCTACTATGTATACATCGCTCATTCATCTCATCATAAACGCACCCCCGCCGCTAATTATCAAACTTTTAGTAGCCGTTCTTCTTGCCCTGAGCAAGACCAAGGCAGTTGGCAATCTTGTAAAAGATGTCAATGTTGCTGTATGTGCCGCTGAAGGTATCCTGGCAAGGACCAAGAGCGTACACAGGGACATCAGTCAGCGAGTGAACACCCTGGCTGTTGTCGGTGCTGATTGTGCCGTTGATAACAAAGCCATCGGGAGCGTCCTCGGGGTTGACGTAGTAGTCGCCGTCCTTGAGCTCGACGGCGGCCTCGCGTGGGCTCTTGTGCACCTTGTAATTCTCGCGGCGGTCAGGGGCAGCGCCGACTCCACCAGCGATGGCATATCGGGGCTCCCAGTTGGTAGGGAAGTTGGCGCCGGTGCCGTAGTTGATGCCCTTGGCCTTCTTGGTGTACTGAGACTGGCCGGACTGCTCGTAGGTACCGATGGCACGACGCTTGGCACGGTCGTCCTCCTGCTTGGAGAGGTACTCGGTATCAGCGGAACCCCAGACACTGTGAGTGTTAGCGAATTTATACCATATGTATTGACATGTAAGAAACTTACTCGAAACCGTGACCGTGGTCAGCAGAGACAATGACGAGGGTCTCGTCGAGGATGTCGAGCTTCTTAAGCTTCTCGATAGTAGCACGGACAGTGTCGTCAAGCTCGAGAAGGTCACCGAGAGCACGGTCATAGTCGAGAGCGTGCATCTGCTTATCGATGGAGGCAGCCTCGGACATGAGGAAGAAACCCTTGTCCTTACCACGGGTGCTAAGGACATCAATGGCCTTGAGGGTCATGTCCTTAAGACCGGGCAGGTCAGTAGCATCAGCCTTCTTGCCAGTGGGGTCGTTCTCGAGATCCTTGATGTTATCGGTGAAGACGTTGCGGTCGAGCCAGACGGGAAGGTTGCTCTGGCAGAAGACACCGAGAGCACGCTTGCTCTTGTCTGCCTTGAGGAGAGAGGTCTTGTTGTGTGAAACAGTATAACCCTTCTTCTGGAACTCCTTGTAGTAGTCCTTGCCCTGGTAGGAGCCCTTTCCAGCAATGAAGTTCTCGGCACCACCGCCGAAGAAAACATCGGGACCCTCGTGCTTGGTCCAGCTGTAGTTGCTGTTTCCGTTGAGGGCCTGGTCGATCAGAGGACCGTACTGGCCTCGGAGACGGGTATGGCCAGTGAGAGCAATGGGAGTAGCGTCGGCAAGGTAAGCAGTAGAAACAGCACCCCAGGCACCGCCCTTGTAAAGTCAGAACAAGAATTGAAACCCAATTGGAACCAAAACTTACCCAAATACGCTTGAAGATCTCGACAATGGTCTCAACCTTGGGGTCGTCAAAAGGGTCGGGAGAAGAGTCGGCATAGACACTGGATTCGTTAGCTCGAGCTTGCGAATTCTGGAAAGTTTTCTTACCCCATAGCATTGACAGTGCTCTTGTGACCACTGTACAGAGCGGAAGCAGAGTTGGCAGAGTCGGTGATGTAGCTGTCGATCGAGTGGGTCATTTGGTGACCGAGCACGGGGAACTCGTCCAGCTTCATCAGAGTCTGGTACTTTCCGTTGATGCTCTTGTGTCCCAAGAGACGAGCAGCGGTGATCTGTCACGCCAATTAGCTCCCACAAGTCCTACTCTTCGCAGGCAAACTTACCATGTTGGTGGTCATGCCATCACCAATGAAGAAGATGACGTTCTTGGCCTTTCGCTTAGGCTGGAGCTCGCGAACAGTCCACTCGGCAGTGGTCTTCTCGCCGTTGTAGTAGTGCAGAGTAACGGTGTACTTGCCAGGCTCGTTAAGAGAGATCTTGCGGTAGATCTTGGAGGCAACGTTGACAATGCTGGGCTTATCAGCATCCTCGGCAAAGAGATCCTCGTACCAGTCGAACTTCCATGTCTCGACCTTGGGCTCCTTGAGGCCAAACGCCTTTGCAAAGTCCTTGGCCTTCTCGCCCTCCTTGGCGATGGTCACCTTGAACTTCTGGTCAGGCTTGCCACCGTGAGCGGCCTCGGAGCCATTTACGGGAGCGTGAACTTCGACACGGAGATCAAACAGTTGACCGGGAAGGAAATCACTCTGGTCTGGGGGAAGAACACAACCAAGCGTAGGACATGTGCCCAGACGCTGGTAAGTCTGTGCCGAGGCAGCGGCAATTGAGGCCGCAAAGGCGGCAATGGCATTGAACTTGACCATTATAATGAAGCTCAGCCCAGTTTCCGGGAATTGGGAGACGGGAGCTGGTGTTTGGCGTAGAAGAGGCGAGCTGGTGCAGCTTGAAGGGAGCTCAACAGCTTAAAGTTTCGGCGAGGGTAGCATCCTTTATAACCATAATTCATCTCGGTGCGACGATCCCACGTGGATAGCTACCGTTCGGAAGACAAGTTCTCGTCCGAGAAGCAATACCATGTCATGGATGAGCAATCCGCCTTCCTCAGTAGGCCAAGCTGAAGAGACTTATGATGAACTGATCTTGGCCTAACGGCGCGTTGCATCTGGCCAATTGAGTTCTGGAGACGACGAGGATAACATCCAAAGCTGGTTTAGGTCGACAGAACCGCGCTGCCTGTTCCAACATGTTGGGATGAAGAAGTGCATCCGTACCGTTGCATTACTGAAGCGACTGGCGCCTCATGATGGCGGATGATAGCACGTGTGTAATTTGTGCCAGGGCCGTTCCTTGCAAAAGGACCCTGCAACTAGCTCCGATGCTTGTCAACTTTGTTCTGCTTGTCCCGGGCTAGCAGTGGGGGTGTTCTCCCCATGGCGTAGGTGATAGTGGAAACAAGTCAATCATACCTCAGTGTCTGGCCCAGGTGCCATGATGTTCGTTGTTGACATGAGCATCCCTGGTCCATCACCGATCCTGGGCTTACATGCATCTCTTCCAAAGTGGTTGACCGAATATGAACGCCACCCGGCTCATGATACCCCAGTCAACCGAGACCACCAACAGCTTCTCGTTCGCTCACTTTCAGTTCCAAAACGATCCAATTGAGACAGGGACCTTCGGCTGTGGCTTCATAGAAGCGCAAATGCCGCTCGTGGGCAGATTGCATCTTCCTATTGGCTGTGCTACCCCTGCTCCTGCAACTCCACAGATCTCCAGATAGAAGAGCTTGGATCACAGCTTCTTCCTTTGGATCCAACTTTATTCAAACTTGCTTTTTTTTCTCGCTCATCTTGATCGGAGCTTGTCGGCCGCTTTTTTAGTTGGACTCGAGTCGCATCACCGACGACTGGTTGGCGTAGAAGGCGTACGCCATGTCGAACACATTCGACTTTTGTTGACTATCATTAGAATTTTATTCGCAGTTCAGCTTGGTAGGGAAAGGGATTCTGGCACTTCCAGTCCTGCTCAATAGTGTCAGCCAGTCAACTATATTTTGTCAATTATCCTTCCCTCGTATTTAGACTTAAGCTGTAAATGCCCTGGCTTCGACCATCAGAGCCAGTTTCAGCTTCTTCAAAATGATTTCATTCAGAACAAAATAATTTAGTTAAAAGAATTGGCTTTTATTTGGTGCTGACTATATGATCCCAGAGCACAGCACTGGAAATGATGTATCAGATGGCCCTGTTTATAAATGCTGATGAACGTTCAAGACAAAGATGAGACGAATTTGAAAATCTTGTCGGTGATAAATAAATGCACTACCATAGCCGACAAACTCAACAGTTGCGTAATCATATATATCACCGTGATTCATTGTAGTTCAGGCATCCACCCCAGGAGCTGATCTCAACTCAGCTGTTCATTTTCATCCCAAAACTGCACTTGATCAACAACGCAGTCAAAGGTGGACCGAGCCAGATCGTCGGAATGGTCTCTTGACAGAAACCGTACCTGACATGACATGGGCGGCTGGATACATTAGTTCCGTCACTTTTCCAGGCTCGGTGCAACCCCATCGATGGGCAATGTACCCTCGACAGCTGCAAGAGGTTCTGCAATGGCCTCAGGGTGGGGACTGGCACCGACCGAATCATATGACTGCCAGCTAGGTTCGTTAATCTTAGTCTGGCCGGCGATGCTCTTGAAGTGGTAACCCCTTGCTCGAGGCCTCTCGCCAGTTCCAATGGGAATTTCTGGCTCATATACAGCCAAAAATTTCTTGTGAAGCTCCTCAAACTTCTCGGTGCTCTCGCTCAGGGCTGTCCTAATACCAGCGAAGAATGCACTGAGAACGGCGTGGTTGTGGATTTGGAGAAGGCTCCAGCCCAACATCTCTTTGGCGTTCAGCAGATGCTTGATGAATGCTCGGTGGTGCTTGGTGCAAGTATAGCATTCGCAGCCATCCACTAAAGGCTGCAGGGATGTTGTATGCTCCTCGGACCACATGTCGATACCCAACGGCTGCAGGTCGGATGGTTCAGGGGGTGGGAAGGTGAATGACAGGGCAATACCTGCATCGGATGCAGTGTTGGCAAAAGGTACTGTGCATACATCAATACCGAGAGCAACCTGTCGCAAGAGATCTTGGGGACTCTTGGAAGGTCCAAAGGACAATCGTGGTAGATCTCCAAGGGAGGGGTAGTTGACGAGTTCAGGAACAAGGTTGACATCATACACAGCAAGACCGGAGAGGGAGTCTCGAACGTCTTCTGCGAGATATCGCAGGTAGTCCCACTGTATAGGGTACTCAACAGGGAGCACGGGAGCGAAGACAGAAACGCCCATCTCTTTGAGACGGCCCTTGGGGTCTAGAATATGGAAGAACTTGTCTACCCATTCTTCCGTCCTCTCTACCATACGAATCTGGCGTTTGGATGCGGGGGTAGTGCTTGAATGGAATAAGTCAGCTGGGGGGATGGCGATATCTGGTTGAGTGAGCTCAATAGTCTTTGCGAATTCAGGGATCGTGAGTTTGCGGAAACCGGTAGAAGTAAAGATGCTGACGTGGTGATCACCGTTTCCGACTGGTGTCGTCACAGCAGGGAATCTTCTTGGGCCGAGGATCAAGGCTCGATCTGACGGGAAAGCTGTGAAGCTTTGAAGATTTCTTGGTGTTCCAGGTGGTAGTTGAAGGACAGGAGGCTGAGTCTTCTCGAGAACTATATCTAGTCAGAATATTCCATCAGGCTAATATTTGTATCCCATACAATCTTCTATCGCTAGGTATGATGCATCAAACGTCGTGTGCTTTGTGATATTGTCCGGTGTCAAGTGAGGGACGACTCCTCGAGATGCAACAGCGACGTAGTTTGGCGTCTGCATCGTTCTACGTCCACCAGCAAACGCCAGACGTCCCAAACGAGCCACTCCAGCTTCACCAACAGCGGGTTTTAGTAGCTCGAACATTGTGAGTGCCGATTCTTGGGATGTAGGTTGGGTCATCTTGACATGACAAAGTTGAAACGGAAAATGTAGAAGTAGGAAAAGATGACAATCAGCAAACCGTCAGAAGTTATAATGACAGTCTCGCGGTGAGATGCGAAGACTTTTGTGTAAGGAACGAAATATCTCACAAGAATACGGCCAGGTTATGGTTGCCTTATACAACCAGCGAAGCAGTTTGTGAGACGGCTCTTTGAGTATTTGCAGCAAGGATTAGTTGAATGTGGGAGGCATGTGCGAGTGCGCACATTGTATACTGTGTGCACATTTCCGAGGATAAGCCGATGTAAGTCATTAGATAGGTACTTTCAACAACAGGCAGAGAGTATCACTGGGTATCCTCCTGCTAAGTAGTTTTTAAAAAGAATTTCTTAGTCAATATTGAGTCTTTTATATTCCTCTTCTAGTCTTCGACTAGGTAGGTATCTAGTCTGGTTAGTTTTGTCTCATCAATGGTTGAGGCATAATCGATGTCCCATTGCTTGTTATAACTATCAGAATATAGTCGATCGAGACTCTCTTTGTTCAAAATACACAAGGCATATTCATTTTCTTGATTCGGTTTTCTATCAAAATACGGGTACTTCCAAATCAATTCCTAACGCCAACGCCACTACCTACCACACTGATCACAATACGCAAGGGTAAACGAACATTAGTGACTCGAGTGCAGGCATCCAAGATCGGCTGTCTCCGAGTAAAGTGGTGGTCTCCTTTGCAGTCCTTCTGGACCTTGGCTTGGGCATCTTATATATGATGACCTTGTTGTGACGAGCCGGTCGAATATCCCTTTCTTCCTTGGAGTCCTTCCTTGCCGTATCGATCACTTCAAGCGTACTCTTTCCGAGAAAACCAGGCAAAAGGATCTCTTCCTTTCCTAGGTTTTCTGAATCCGGGTCCTCAGACAGTAAGCCTAAGATCCGTCCTATAGTACCGATGATTGAGAAGAAAATCAGTCCATAGCACAACACATGAAGGTTTGCATCAGCTGTGACAGTATTAGTACAGCATAAGCTGACATAGGGAACGATGCTACTCACAGGAACCTCGGATCCGCTGAACTTCATGTTCGAGGCCGCAACCTTCATAAGGCTTCCTCCCGGCTCTTGCTGCGCATTTAGTGATAGAACTTGTTTCTTCGGATGCACGGTTGGGTTTACCCGCAATGCCAAGCATCTCATGGATATCGTCTGTAGCGATAGGAACCTGGTAAGACCTTTTCCACGTCTCGAGATCTTTTTTGTTTGTTATGGGCTGAAGGGTCCATAGAGTAGTAGTATGCTGCGTTCGAATCTGATGCATTTGTGGGCGTCCAGAACCCGAAAATAGCGAATAAGAAGCACGAGGGTTTCGGAACTGGTCGAGTATCTGAGAACCTTGTGATAGGGCAATTGACTGTGCGACAGATGGCGCGGCTCTGGAGAGCCTAAGCGATAGAAAGTTCATGATGAGAATGTAGTTGAAAGTGTTCAGATAGATGGCGAGTTGAAGAGGATGCGGCCTGGTGATGAGACAGAACCTGCGGTTTTATACGTTAAAGAAAGTTTTTCTTTTCTTTTCTTTTCTTTACCTTTTTTTCAAGCTCTTGCAAGTTTGTTCGACCCATAAAAACAATTTCTTCTTGAGGCTATACCTTTAGACTTTGATGTAGTTAATAGTTAAGTTTAATATGTCTCAAATCACCAAAGCCTTGCCCAAATATATGCACTCATGAATACCAGGCCCATGTTAATAAGTTAAGCATATTCCTGAAGTAGCATCGTAGAGATATCTTCCTGTATATTAGTAGTCCGTGGAAGTGGTAGCTCACACTATAAGGAGTGAAAGCTTCCGAGACGTCCAAACTCAGATAGTGACTGCCTTACACAATGGAAGTGCCTGAGAATGCAAAACCTTCATAATTCTCTTTATAACCCTTTCCTTCCCGGTTGATTTTCGAAAGTCATTTCCTTTCTTTCAATTGCAACCCATCACTACCACTATCAACAAAACCCACGAGACACTTGATGCCATTACACCAACATGTCATCAATACTTTCCAAGATCCCTCGAGTTATTTCTAGAAGACCGGTTGTGCCTTTGTCTTCGTCTCGCACAGTGCCTTTTACGCGCTTTCTATCACAGCGACCAATTCTCCCTCCAACCCCTTCTCCGCGGCCAGAACCTCAGGGGGAGGACGAATTATTTTTAAGAGAACAAGGCAGTAAGTAACAGTTTTTATAATTGCGCTGTACATTCTCTGACATCTGAATAAGAAAAATACACCAAGTATGCAGCTGGGACGTTGTTCT
The DNA here is from genome assembly GCA_013623685.1 of Fusarium transvaalense. Taxonomy (NCBI): domain Eukaryota; kingdom Fungi; phylum Ascomycota; class Sordariomycetes; order Hypocreales; family Nectriaceae; genus Fusarium; species Fusarium transvaalense. The sequence continues at coordinate 78,262 of JABFFG010000420.1, forward strand.
TCCTCCTCGTTTTCTGGGGGTCAAACAAGATGAAATACTATGTTCCTGAGTCAGAGTTTGTCAAGGACTTTGACATTCCCCATACAGAGGAGGATATACCTCGCCTCTCAAAGTTGCCTAAATACAAGACCTGATCATTTGTGACGGTAGTTTGTATCTTTTCATCGTATGGCACTCCCCAACTACATCAGTCAACTAAGTTTATGAACATGCACGTAGCATCTTCGGTGCATTAATCGCCTCTCCATATTAATGGAAATATTGCATAAACTCTATTACTCTACTCAAATTGAACTACTGTTTCCTGGTTGCTATTAAACACCAGGCTCATCGTCCATGTTAGCTCATAACGTAAGCCAAGCATTTCAACATACCTACCAAAGACATCTCGCTCACTACACACCACTCATACGTGATTGATCCTAAATCGAGACTCTAGACATTAATTATGTTTATTGCCTGAGGAGTAGCAAATGGCTGTGACATTTCTCCTTGGTGATGGAAGTGGCTCTGACACTCTGTAACTGCAATTGGTTCAGGGCCTGTTGTACCTGTTTCTTAGCGTACTTCTCGCGGGAACCATTTCCGGGCCGCAGGGCTGATGCTCAACCAATCAATCCTGTAACGCTTCAGCGACAGTGACAGTCAGGCCCATCCTTCTAACAATGGGTGAAAGTCTCTTGTGTCGCATCAAGGCAATAAACAATCAGATCTAATGGCCGACGACAAACCCTTTACATGATGCATCTTCTGCTTCACTTCCATCTTCATTCTATAGCCTATCATCTTTTCCACCACTATAAGATCCGAGGACTTTAAGTGCGACACCAAAATACACTTACGAAACATTCCTACTCCGATAAGGCGTTGATTGCCATTATTCTCCACTTTACTGCTTCCTCCACCGGGTCTTCCGGCATCCCCAGCAAGGCAAATTCGCCGAGCCATGGACCAGCGCCAAGTCGATACGCAATCGATTAACTTTCTTACATATCCTCCGTCTTCTTCTTCGTCTTCTTTCCCTCTTCTTCTTTTGTCCTTCTACAATGGTGAGCTATGAAGAGGAAGAATCTCAACCTCTAATGGCAGGCTCCGATCCCGTAGAAGTCGACGTTGTGCCCGTCAGCGGCAGTAACAGTAATAGCGATACTGAGCACGACAGAAGAAATGCCAATCACCCGGATGCGCCTCTCGAGTCCGATTCTCGCTTAGAAGTCGACGATAGCGACCCTCCAACTCCACGCTTCATACAGGATGAGAGCTCGTGGAAGCGATGGAAATGGGTTCCCTACCCTGTTCGACGAAGCATCAACTGGATCGCCAAATGGTCTCATGGGCCTACAAACCCCCAACCGTATCGCATAAAACCGTTTTTCCCGATTATACAAGAATATCCCCTCTTTCTCGTCGAGCGTTTTCTACCTAAACGAAAATACCGCTTCTGGCTTGTCTTTTTCTATCTTTCCATCTGGATCGTTACTTTTGCCCTCGTCAAGCGTCGAGACTCAGTCGCGAGTGAGATTGAAGGATGGGGCACGCCTCAGACCATTGGGTGCGGCGTTACATATTGGGGTAGAGGCAACACATGCGGCCTGGATGGGAGCGATTGCCGTCCTTTCAACGGCAGTGGGTTTCCCTTCAGATGCAGGGCCAATTGCGAGAGCTACCATGTTCTCAATCCTAGAGCGGTTGGGAATCAAGAAGTTATCTATGCGCCCATGGTTGTCGGTGGTCCTGGAACCAATGGATCTGACGAGCCGGTTTATCGTGGAGATTCGTTTGTCTGTGCAGCTGCTATTCACGCTGGCGTTATTTCTAACGAGAATGGTGGCTGTGGAGTGGTTGAGTTGATCGGTCGCGATCAAGGATACGCTGCCTCCAAGCATCACGGAATTTCAAGCGTCGGGTTCGACTCATACTTTCCTTTATCCTTTCGCTTTTCTCCGGACATAACCTGTTCCTCTAGCGACTCTCGATGGGAACTGTTAGCTGTTTCGACCGTCTTCACGGGAGTTCTATCTCTCTTCACCAATTCGCCAGCGTTATTCTTCTTCTCTGTTTTCACAGGCATTTTCTGGACTGTTGGCATGGCTCTTGATCCACCCCCACATACGTCAGTTGCATCATTGTTCTCCAATTTGATCGGTAAATTTCTGCCTGCCATGTTTTGTGCATGGGTCATGTATGACAAGATGGGTGTTCGTCGTACCTTGCGTGGTCTCACAGCCCAGGTCGAAAAGACCATCTTGTGGCTAGGCGGATGCTGGGTTGGGGGTATGGAGAACTATACGCTAAGCTTCATCCCCATCCAGCGACTGAACAAGCACGATCTCGACCAGCAACCAGGCGCCAGGGCTGCTCTGGCCGTCATCATAATTGTCCTCGCAGTGATTATCACCTCGCAGGTGTGGTTCTTTAGGCAAGAGGGACGTTTGATCAAGTACCTCAAGCTCTATGCACTTTTTGTGGGAGCTATTGTTATTTCACTTACCATTCCAGGGCTCAGTCTACGAATACACCATTATATCATTGCTCTCCTGCTTCTTCCTGGAACGAGCATGCAGACACGACCAGCTTTACTATACCAGGGAATCCTCGTCGGTCTGTTCATTAGTGGTATTGCTAGATGGGGCTTCGATCCAGTGCTACAGACAGCCGCAGCTCTACAAGGCGACGCTCAAAAGGGCTCGCGACTGCCCTCGATTCCAACCCCGGTCATCAACCTCGGCACTGGAACCGACGCCCTATCAAACATCACCTTCAAATGGAACGAGCCACCGGCCCAGTTGTACGACGGTATCAGCATCCTTGTCAACGATGTGGAGCGTTTCCGCACATATTTCGGCGACGTGGATGCCAAGCGTGATTTTGTCTGGAGCAGAAACAGCAGCTTGAATCTACCAGAATACTTCCGCTTTGCCTACATGGATGGAAGTGAAAGCGGAGACTACACAAAGGCTGGTATCTGGACATCGGACGGCGAGTGGACTAAGATGAAGCCCGGTCCGTCGCGGGTTAAAGCCCGGAGCTTGGATAAAGATGATTTGGTTCAGCGAAAATGATTTGATGATTTCTTTTCTAGATATACACGGATATGTACGTTCATAGATACTTTGGGTACTTTCGTTACAATACATAACAAGCGATATTGACAAACACCCCAAATTCCAAGTTGTTGAAGTCGAGAGTAGTTCATTTAAACTACTATGATTTAAGAGGATCTAATGATAGTGATCATGTACAATTGCCGCCATAGATATATACAGCCATTAAATAACACCCGACTTCTGTGCACATGGATGCTGCAGTTGCTATCTGCTGCCACAAGATAATGTGTGCGCAAGAACTCCCAGATTGCTTCGACATCTGCTCGCCAGGCTGAGCTATTGACTCTACGATTGAGCTGCATTTATACGTCTTCCGGAGACGGACGACCGGGGTGGAGCCGGAGCCGGAGGATGCAGTAGTGGGGCAGGTGAAGGGGAAGTCGGCGAGACGCCGGAAGGTTTATCCCGATATCTTTGTTAGATAATCCCATGTCAGAGATGTTGTTCGTTCAAGTAAGGCAATGAGATGGGGAGATGGGATTCGTTCTCATTTGTTTCTAAGATCAGGTTGTGCAGTTGCTCAGTTGCTCAGTTGCTGGTCCTTCCATCCAAACCTCAAGTATTTATACCAGGCAACAAGCCCGTGTGACGCTTGCCAGAATGGCCCTGGGTCTCAAAGAGCCTAGCAGCTACAAGCCAAGATCATCGGCTACTCGCTTTCATCTTGGGGCTCATATAAAGCGCTTGTCGATGGTGCGCCGGGCAAGGAGATTCTGGGATATGCATATCAGGTGCAGTCCCCAGAACACGAGTACAGGCTTGTCTACAGCGAAACCAGTGCTTATGAGCTGGCTCCATGCTTGATACAGTTGGTGGATGGGGGTGAACCCCAGCAGATTCCTGGGAAACCCTTCATTTATGCTGGTGGTACACAAGCGCTGAAGGACGGGCGGTTCGATACAAAATTATGAGAGCTCCAGATGGACATATGCCTTCCACCCAATCGAGGCAAGGATAACACGAAATCTACGTTAATGCATAATATGGAAGTTTTGGATCATCTCGAAAGCCTGTGGTACGTATGAAACGTCATGAATGCTTCCACATAGTACATGCAATTCTCATAAATGAAGCTACTTTGGGCGTAATACTTATGCTCTGACCTGGCTAATTATCTCTTCGCTCTACCTATTTTAAATTCGCGTTGATATAAACCTCTAACTCTATTTCCAAGGACTTGGTGGATGAAAGACATTAATACCAAGTGACATTGAAGTTGAGCCCACTTCCCCACAAATTTGTTTGTTCCAGGTAGATCCTCAACTTTGGTACAGTCCACCTAGAATAGTATTATATATACTCGTCTTTATCATCACATCACTTCACTTCAACACCATCCCATATCACAACTTTCACAAAATTCGCAACAAAATGCCTCCTCGAGTCCCCACAGAAGAGGACTTCTCCCCACTCTCATCTACCCTTCCTCATACCCTTCATTTCCCCGATCCTCCCGAATCAACAACCACATTCCTTATCCTATTCCACGGCCTCGGCGACCATGACGTCCCCTATGCAGGCTTCGCCAAGAATCTCAACCTCCCGGGCGTCCTCGGCATTTCCGTCCGCGGCACTTCTGTCCTCCCCGCTGCGCTGATGGGCACCGATGTCCCCGGCTATCATTGGGGCGATGATCTCACTGTTGATCCCAGCACTGGAGATATCGCTGATGATTCGGGTTTCGAGAAGGCGCGCAAGTTGGTCATGGAGAAGTTGATCGGTGAGGTCCTTATTGAGAAATGCGGCTGGGAGATGAGAGACATCATGTTCTTTGGCTTCGGACAAGGTGGTTCGCTTGCCCTCGGTCTCGCGGCTGCTCTTGACACTACATCTCGTGTCGAGGACGTCACAGAAGGCGAAAATACTACAGCTGAGGGTAACAAAGCCTTCAAGGGTGTCATATCCCTCGGTGGCCCTTTGCCACAATCGATGGTGTCAACTGTCACCAACCGTCGCAAGAGCCGCACAAGCGTGTTGGTGTGTCAACTGGACGAAGACGCCGTGGACGCTGTAAAGCGGGAGTTTGACGACGTAAAGGTGGTGCAGTGGAAGAGGCGCCAGTTGAGTATGCCGATGGACAGAGATGAGGTTCTACCTCTGATGCAGTTCTTTGCCGATAAGCTTAGAAATGAGTTTTAGGTTCCGCCAATTCTATTGAGCCGCCCTGAGCTCGGAGTACATGAAGTTAAACATTAAATCAGGACGTAAAAAAGGACACTTGATTCATAAGGGGTATCATATTGTGTTCATATCCTAAATAAATATACTTAAGCAAACCCTGCGTTTTTGTCTCGACAGCCAGTTTGTAGCATCTCAGCTAGGATGTCCCACTTTGCTGATTGCACATCACTTGTAGCTCTGGCAACACTGCGCAGACCGCCGCATGCAAACCGCAGATGTCTATCAAAGTCGGACTTAATTTCCTTCAGTACAGTCATAAACGGCTTTCCCATCTTTAAGGTTTTTGACTCATCCATAGCCTCGTCCTCTTCATCGCTGCTATCGACAACGTATCTTGATTTCAGCCCAGGCGTTCCGGGTGTAGGCGAGAGGTTTCTGGTTGATAGACGAGATACATGCTGTATACGCTCTGTCTCTTTCGTTATGTTGACTGTTTGTGCTTGTTCGAGTCTAATAGCCAAGTCAAGCATATCGAGGAAGCATTCTCTTATGAGGGTTAATCTACTCCCCAGGCATGCCTCATCAACGACCTGTTTTAGGAACGCAGCATGAACAGAGATCATGGCATCCACATCGTGCGCTTCGTGCATGTCCTGCTTCATTTTAGCACAGTTAGGCGCCAGTACCAGCGTGGCAAAATAAGTCTGAAGCGTAGTGCAGAACCACAGAAGATTGTTTCGCAAAGAATAGTAAAGTGCCCGCTCATCCCAGTTTTCGTTATCAGCCCAGTAATTCTCGAGGATCTTGCGTTTGTGTAGGATGTACAGGGCTCTTTTAAGCTGTAAGAGCAGTATAAAAATGGCATCGTAATGTGCGTTGCTGTCTTCGGATAAAATCATGCGAATCGGCCAGGCCAACCGATAGTTGACTCTTGTGCTTGGCAGAGCCGCCTTGACAGAATCCCGAGCTGCAAGAACCGGTATCCGTAGTCCTGTGGGTTTGATGTAAATCGACACCCTCGTCATATCAACAAGGGATGTGAACGCTTCTTGTGCAACACTAGTGAGAGTATAACGGTTGTGCCAGTTAGGATCCAGCGTGTCCAGCTTTCCAAAAAGACTGCTGGTCCATGCTTCTGTTGCGGCTCCATCGGACATGAAGTACAAACGCTCCATAGCCTCGAGGGCAGACCAAAGCCCGCATTCTTCAAAGAGTGTGTTTCTCAACGTGGTAGAGGTTGTGTTGTACTTGGTTTGTAACCATCCGTCAAACGCAGAATCGAAGAGCTCCGAAAATGGGGCAAGCTCTAGTCCCTTGGGACAGAGAGCCTCGTAATTGAGCGGAGGTTCCTGGACCGCCCACTCCGACCCCGAAGAAATCCAACGACCTAGTCGCTTGAGAACGACGATATTCTTGCCAGCATTGAAAATCTTGGCAGCTGCAGGTTGAAGAAAGTTAGGGGCATGTAACCTCCCATCGGTCGTTCGACGAAGCCTGAACTGTTCCCGCCAAATCTTGCTGGGAGATACTTGACTTGGTGCTTCTGACACGAAAAAGATCTTATCGCCAGGGATAAGCTTGCCCTCCTCCATCCACAAGCGGATGGGTCGAAGGTAAACATTGAAGCATTCAACAAAGATGCGTGCCAGAAACTCATAAATTTCTAGCTTGCCAGATAGTTGGGCCATACTAGCATCATCAAACAGAAGTTCAAGGTACCGGAAGGTTCCTTGGTTCGGAATACTCTGTATCTGAGCGATAATATTGGAAAGGGAGTACAGCGGTTCAAGCGAGGTGGCCAATTCCCCTTTGACAGACAGCAAGCTCACAACCACATTATTCTCGGGCGCAACAAGCCGCGACTCTATTCCTATTGCTTTCCTCTCAAAATCGCTGAGTCGTTTAGCCACGGTATCCTGGAACACTTGAAGATGCGAGGCTCGCTGTGGCTTATCGACGAAACTGCGCAGGATGGCCAACTGACGGCCTGCCTCAGAGAAGTAGCCCAGGAGAGCTCTGTGAGTATCCCATTTTAGATGGGCTATTTGAAATGCAGGATCAACGACGCCATTGGGTCCAAAAAGAGTCGTTTTCAGTCCTTGTAGCATGAACAAGACCTCTCGAACGATGTGAAACTCTGTGACTGGTACTTTTCGGGCATGACCCGATGCATCTGTGGGCTTTTCGGTCCGCCATTCTTGCGCTTCTCGAATTTCGTTGAGCTGGTCGATATCCTCGGGATGGATAATAAGATCTTCGGCTGTTCGTCCAAGTGCTGGTACTTCGGATGGATCAGTGCTAGCCTCCGATTCGCTCTTAGACCCCTCTTCGTAGAGCTCATCGTCTGAACTATCGGTGTACTTTATCGTCTTCCATATCGCAGCATCATCGTCGTCCTCCCATCCGTCTTCCTTTGCGATATCTTCCCAGCGCAGCTCAAGCTCCGAGTCTTTGGGTCCTGTCTTGAGCGCATCTAGATCGCTCAGTTTCGCGTAGTAGGTGGGTTGATCTGAGAGCTCTAATATCAAGTAGAGGATCTCGGGATGGAATTTATCGGGTATCTCGAGAAGTTGTTCTCGACGTTCGATGAGGGCATCGGCAAGGGCATCTCGGCCATTGACACGGAATCGCTCTTCCAGGCCGTCTAGTTGGTGCTCGACTTCGAATTGATTTGTTCGTAGATATGGATGCGATTTTAGTCTTTGCAAGCTGGAGTTGTACAGGGTCTTGTATCGAGGGCTCGTCTGTGTGTTATCATGAGTTGAATGTACTGCAGTTGCTGAATAACAAACATCATACCTGGGCTGATGAGCCAGTCACCGCCTCAACGAGCTCCCCAGTGAGAGAACCCAGCCTTGCAGCGAACGACATGGTCTTCTCTCATGTCTTGCGCATTATCATGCCAAATGGTGGTTGTATCATGACTTGATAGAGATGATTTAGCGGGGTTTCAGTGGTTGATGGCGCGTCGGTCGCGTCAATAGCAGGGTCCAAGCTCCACCACAATCGATCCATGGCAGCCCAGCTCTTAGGAGTCAGGCCTGATTGGCTTATCAGCTCCTGTGACATCAACTTCAATCGTTTGAAACCCCTTTCATCATCCTTCAGGACTCGATTAATTCTTCCAATTTGGAGACGATTCGCTGTATGAGGACTAATTATATTATTTAGTCTCTCATATAGTTCACTTCTGTCTGTCTCATGGATAATTGAGCCCCAATTTTCCCTCTTTTTGTCTTCAGAGCAATCCTGGTATTTTTCTTGCGCCATCTTCAAACCAAAAACATGACGGTTGCGCGACCAGTCCGGGCGTTGATCGCCGGCGGATGCATTATCTGGTGTTTCTTTATGTGGCAGATATTTGCTCCTTCATGGGGTCTTAGAGGTCCCGGCGATCGGTACTCCAATTTTGAGCGAGATCCTATGTTAGATCGTGAGTCGCAAAATACATAAAGTCAATATTGTTCCGTTACTAACCACAAGGGACCTGTAGCTACCGGCGAGCCAGAAGGAACATTACATCGCACGAGTCCGAGATACGCCCACGATGCGAAAAACACCGAGCGCATCGACGCTACGCTGTTGGCTCTTGTGAGGAACGAGGAGGTGGACGCTATGGTAGCGTCGATGCGTGACCTCGAAAGAACGTGGAACTCCAAGTTCAACTACCCCTGGACATTCTTCAACGACAAGCCTTTCACGGAAGAATTCAAGAGGAAGACGAGGGCGGCGACGAAAGCAAAGATCAACTATGGTAGGGCATTCATTATAGGAAAGGAGGATATATACTAATTCTACGGCCAGAAATCATCCCCGACGAACACTGGAAGATGCCTTCCTGGATTGATGAACAAATATTTGAAGAGTCAGCCAAGATCTTGGAGAAGAACGGCGTTCAATATGCAAGCAAGATCTCGTACCACCAAATGTGTCGATGGAATAGCGGTCTTTTCTACAAGCATCCAGCCCTCAAGGATGTCCGCTACTACTGGCGCGTGGAGCCGAATGTGCACTTCTTCTGCGATGTCGACTATGATGTCTTCCGCTACATGCACGACAACAACAAGACATACGGATTCACAATCAACCTTTACGACGACCCCAAGACTCTTCCTTCGTTATGGCCCGAGACGGTCAAGTTCCTTGCTGAGCACCCAGGTTACATCCATCAGAACAGTGCTGTTGGCTGGGTCACTGACGACATTCGCCGGCCACAGACGAACAGAAAGGCCCAAGGATACTCGACATGTCATTTCTGGAGCAATTTCGAGATTGGAGATATGGAGTTTTGGAGGAGCAAAACTTACGAAGACTACTTTAACCACCTTGACCGTGCGGGTGGCTTCTTTTATGAACGATGGGGCGATGCTCCTGTTCATAGTATTGCTCTCGGTCTGTTTGAAGATCAGAGCAAGATCCACTGGTTAGTCATTCGTCGTTCTTCGGTATAAACTTGACTAACGAAACCAGGTTCCGCGATATTGGATATCAGCATATTCCTTTCTTCAATTGTCCCAACTCTCCAAAGTGTAAAGGCTGCGTCACTGGTCGTCTTACAGACGGTGAAGCCTGGCTGCATCGAGAAGACTGTCGACCCAACTGGTTCAAGTATGTCGGTATGGGTTAAAGGAGAACCAGCACAAAATAATGTACGAAAACATATGATGCACACCTAGAAAGGGGTACGAAGTTTTAAATCATGGCAATTTGGGTCACGGTTTCGGCGCTGGTGGAAAGCGATTAATGTTCAGGCAATATGTACGAAGTCTCATGATGGCAATAGCTTGTCTATGTATGAATTGGAAAACGCCCTTGATGATGATGCAGCTTTTTACTTTTATTCGACAATAGATATAAAGTCATATACATGGCTTTGCAAGTTTCTTTAATGCGATGGATATATCTGATGTTCACAACGCTCCATAGACTGTCACCACGCCTGATGTCCCACCCACGCAGAACTGGTCTCCCCAGCCATCTTCCCTCCATGCCATACAGCTCACGACGTTACTCCTCGTCTTTTCCTTTCCATCGCGACCAACAGCTTTCTTCTTAGGTTCAAAGCCTTGCGGTCCCCAAGGAACGGTTACCTTGGCAGCCAATTTCCCCGTCAATAAATCCCAAGCCCAGATCCTTCCATGGCCACTGGGTGCAGCTTCACCAGCCATGGCATCGCCAACCATGACGTACTTTTCCTTACCGCCCAGCAGCGCTTGCAACTTGACGTCCTCGTTTTTCCACGCTGGGTCCGTGTATGCCCTTAGGCAGGAGCCGTTATCGCGATCCATGAGACGTAGCTTGTTGTCTAGATTTCCCACTAGCATAGCATGTCCATCACGTGTGAGACTGAGACTGGTGACGGGTGCACCAATAATATCTGTGGTGACCTTTCCCATACGAATATCATAGCTGCGAACGCGACCGTCGACACTTCCTGCGAGTACTTCAGGCCCTCGGACCGCAAGACACGTTACAGCATCGCTCGCCTCGTCGAATACTTGTATGGGCTTGAAGCTGCTGCTTTTGGTATCCCACAGCCTGACACTCGTATCAAACCCACCACTCACAATGATGGAATCACCTTCACCCGCAAAGCTTACACAGTTGATCCGAGCCGTATGACCATGGACATTGCCGCCAAACCGCTTGGTAGTAACAGCCGTGCTCACATCCCAGAGGAACACGCTACGGTCACCGCCGGCTGAGACAAAGCGCTCGTTATCAGCCGCAACCGAAAGGCTCAGGACTTCATAACCATGTGCAGCGTAGTTTTGGATGAGACGACCCTGAGGTATGCTGTGGCGATCTTCACCTGGGGCGGATGTACTGGGAAATGGGTTGTAGAGACGGATGGCTCGGTCCGCTGAGCCGGTGAGGATGTATGTGCCTGGTGAAGCGGAGTATGCAAGGGCATGGACCGGGCCTTTGAGTTTTTTTTATTTGTTAGTTCAACGTTGTTGGTCATGTCAGACAAGTATTGGGCATCAGCGCGCGGCATATGTCTCGAGTTGGTAGGTGAGTTGTGACATGATATGATGTGATGCGATGCGATGTTGCTGAGAGCAAGACGCCACGCCTGAATGCGAAGCTGAAAGCTGGAAGGGACGAGGGTGAGAGTGAGAGTGAGAGTGAGAGTAAGAGTAGGAATGCGAGTGCGAGTAAGACGGAGAAAGAGACAGAAAAAGGAAAAGAAAAGGGGGTGAAACGTTACCATTAGCGCCCAAAAGATGAGCAGAAGGTTTATCGGGAAAACCCATTTTGTGAAGTTGTCATGATCATTCCCTCTCCCTCTCTCTCTCTCTCACTTGTTCTCTAAAATTGTGGATATTCAAAAGTATCATGAGAGAGTCCACAAAGAGAAACGAAGCTCTGACGTTTTCTGCAGCAGAGGTTATTTCTAGGATATTACCTAATCAGGCTAGTTGCATAACCGCGTATAAGGCTCTGCAGTAGAGGTAGAGAGAGAGGTAAGAGAGTAAAGAGTAGAGGTACCTCAAGCTGCACTAAATACACTCCCCCTCCATCATGGGAATCCCTTCCTCACCGTTATGTTTAAAAAAAGGTCTGCAGTGTAACTATCCATACCCAGATTGCAGATGCACAGTCATGATGTACATTGAAATACTGCAAGGTTATTTGAGGGGGGCGAAAAAAGGAAAATGCAGCAAATGCCGAGAAACAAAGCAATTTCGTGACAGGTTGCATCCACATCCAAATGGTACTTGGCAAGTGGTTCGGTGGAATAAGCTGCATATAACAGAATAGGGTCATTGTTGGTTGGTTGAAGGATTGAATTTTCGTTTAGGCATCGAGTAGAAGAAGCCAACACAAGCAGGTGATATGTTTTAGTGCTTATTGCAAATTTCGGCTTTTGGATGAACCGAACAAGAGAGACTATCACGAATCTTGGGATGGAGTTCATGTAACCCAACAGTAAGGAAACATGCCAGAGCTACCACTACCACTACCACTACCACCTCCTCTTCTTCCACTATTGAATACATCGCAGCAACACTCTTATACTACCAATCTTCAGCCAAAATTCTTTTCCCTTCGAACCAACAACATACTTCCTCTACGGAACTCGTACTAATACTTCCGCCTATCATCCCAACCGACCCTCCATCAGGCCACGCTTACCAGCTACGCCTTGTCATCCCGGTGCCAATACCGCTCTCTCGTTCCCAACTCGCCACCTTCTGTCGTCTCTGGCTTCGCATACAAGGTCCATGAGATGGCACCTGCAAAATACTAGACCAACGCATACGGAACTGTGCCATGCTTAATCCAATGAACTCCCACTAACGGACAAACAGCAATCGAGGTGACTACAGAGACATTTGTCTATGCGGGTGATCCAAGAGCGTTGGAGGGGGCACCCTTGACAGAGAATTGTGGGAGCGTCAAACCGGTGTAAGTCTACCTGCGGCATGGAAGGACGACAGGTCATGGGATCATCATTGTGCCGCAGACTAGACAAGGTATCCAAGCCTGCAGGAACATCGCTCGCGGACTTCAATGCTCCTATGGTCTAAGCTACAGCACTCAACACACGTAGAATACATTCACATTGCATCACAAATTGCTCGAGTTCAGTTCGTCTTTGTCTTTAAGCCCTGCAAAACGCAGGGCATCAATGTATTTTAACAGACTTTGGTGTGGCCCAGATGCCTCGTATGCTGGTCATCGTCCTGTGCCTGCCTGGCTTCAGAACACTAAGTTAAACCCTGCCAAAGGTCAGACCTTGACCTTTGGGGGAAGACGCCGAAACTCCTCCGTGTATGTGTGAGTAGATATATACCATACAATTTGAATATGACAAAAAACAAACAAAGAATGCACCGCTGTCCCCAACAAACAAAAAGCAGGCCTTCGAATCGACGGCCTGCTACATATATGCTATGATAACTCCAGATACTCCGGTGCTCCAATGCTGATGCGAAATCACCATGCCTGCAGCGCCGAAAGATGCAATGAATGCAAATGATAAAAACAACCCAATGCCCTTCAAGTGTCCAAACAGATGTCATATGGCCAGTGCCATTCCGTGCGATGCAACGCATTGCAATGCAGTTCGCTAAATCGATTGATCGATTAAAAAAGTGTAGAGTAAATGGTATCCATATCCCTGGGATACAGCTTCTCCATTGGGTTGTTGATTTGCCAGCGAAGAACCTTCTCATCTTCACGTCCCTCAGAACTGTAGAAGACGCGGTAGCCTTCGATTGGGCTGACTGGTTGACTGCCACGGTCTCGAATGCGGTGCAACATTCCAATACGGCCATCAATCACCTCCTGTGCGCTGCGCACATTGTCCCAGATGGCGAACATGGCCTGAACGACACCCTGTACCATATGCACATTCTCAATGATGTCGTTTACATGAGACAGACGACCACTTGCGGTGAAGACGTCAACTGCTTCAGTCAATACCATGGCAAGAACTGGTGCTGGAGCGCTCAAGACTGTCTGTCCCCCACGATGGAGTCGCACAAGTGCCTTGGCCATGTCCAAGACCTGTGTTGCGTGTTCGTAGCATGTCTGGATTTGAAGCGAAGCGGTTTGAGGTGAGGAACGTCCGGCCGTGGCAGTGTGGCGGTTGAGCTTGATGATAGCGTGGTTGTACAAAAGATGCATGGTCAAGAAAGGCCCGAGTTCTCCTGCCAGTGCTGCAGACTCGAGATTCGATGCGGTAAAAGCCAGACGAGAAGGCAAGGCGCTACGCCATTCTTGGATACGCTTCATAATTCGTTGGGACGATGCCAAATCCGTTTCAGCTACGTTCGCGCGGCGGGCCATCCTGTAGATCCGGCACACGTCACTGGACCACAAATGGACCATTTCAACCAAGTAGGCCGAAATACCCAACTCACGATCATGCGATATCGTGAAGCTCGAGACGTAAGGGTTGAAGATTGGGGCGTATCCATCCACTTCACGCTCAAAGTTGTGGGAGTCTGCAGGTAAGCGAGTGTAGATATCTTCGGCATTTATCATAGCGAGGCGGTCAGGAAAGCGGCCATCAAGTCGCTCTAGCATGTAAAGAGACCAGAAAGTGCGTCTCCTGGCTTCGCAATAGCCTGCCTTGTTCATACCGAAGGGGAATATTGCGAGGCCAGCTTCCCTCGACTCCTCAATTTCGACGTGGAGCTTAAGACAGGCGGCTGTCGCGACAGCTGCAGAGATCATCTCACTAGCCTCAACAGAGCGGGAGATAGAGATGTAGTAAAGAGCGAGCAGAACTCTTGTCTGGACCAACTGGATGCAGCTGGATGTTGTCGACTTTTGAGCGTAGTGAGCGACGGATGCATATTCGAAAGCGATGGCCTTGGGTCCTCCAGATAGAGCAACTCCCACAGCAAGGATACTGTATAGAATCATCAAGTCCTCGGGAGACTTTCGAAGTCCAGGGTTCATAACCCATGTCTTAAAAACGTTCTCGGGAATGAAGCGCACAATCATGGTGCTATCGAGATGAACAAAGAAATGAGAGATGACCGAACGGATAGACTGCGGGTCAGACAGGCAAGGGTCGGTTCTCCAGGCTTGGTTAAGGACGTCTTCAGGAATTCGGGGCAGCTCAATAGCTGGGGGCTGTATGGGCAGCTGAGGTCTCGGGGGTTCAGTAGAAGGAATTGCATGCATCGGCTCCCCCATGGCAACATAACTATCGTAGCCCACTCGAAGCCTCTTGTGTGAGCCAGTGTCGGGTGAAGATGGTTGCAGGGTGGTGCGTGGAGATACTGGCGAACTGTTCTCGCTCTGAGGAGGCCTTGATGGCCCATCCAGATTCCTGACATCATCGAGCTCAGCCGGCGGTGTTGAGGGAGATGTGTTGTGTCCTCCACGAGGCCTAGAGAGAGTAAGTAAAGCTGTTATCGAGACTGATCTACTAGCACTTACGCATTCTTGAATTTGCATATTCTTCCAAACTTCTCGCACTGAACACAGCGGGGATAATCGGGATCACACTTGATCTTCTTTTCGCGGCATGTGACACAAGCAATTGCAAGTCGCTTCCTGGGCTTGCCAGCCTTGGTGACACCCCAATGGGCGTTTACTGCTTCTCCGTCGATCACTGTTTTACAGTGGCTACCATCATCGTAGAAATAGCACATTCCCTCTCCAGGTACTTCGGTAGCCCTCACAAATCTGGGGAGAAAGTGTGTTCCCGTCCAAATCTTGGGACCCAATCCGTCCTTTGAGGGAAGACCCTCGGTCGCCGTAGTGCTCGGTGTTGGTGGTGGGATTGGGGCTCCTTGAGGTGACCGTGGGCCGCTGTAAGTGGGAACCACGCGTTCCTTGTTGTCGGGGAACTGAAGTCGAAACTGGTCCTGGGGTGGTCGGAAAGATCCATCTCGAGATCCCAACGAGTACTCAGTTCGGTTCTCCTGGTGTACTGACCATCTGCCAGACTGTCCTTCAGCGACTGACTCTCGGCGAGAATGCTCCCCATCACGGTATCTGGGCGATGCTGAGCCAGAGTAGGACCGCGGTAGTGCATGGAGTGACTGTCGGTCTGCTTCAAACTTGTTGTCGTATGTGCTACGAGGTTGTGTTACAGAAGGCGACAGTGTCTGGGGGAAGTAAGATGCCGAATGGTGCCTGTCGCCTGATGGTGCACGGGTACGCTCTCGAGGTGTTGTTGTAGAATAAGAGTTGTTGTGTTCGGAGAGAGGTGAGTGTGCTGGTCGGCCAGCTGCTGGAGGTCCAAAGATACTGCTTAATGAAGGAAGCTGCTGTTGCCGAGGAGCAGTTTGAGTGGCCGACTTTGGCCTCGTCTGCTCTCCACCCGTCTTCTGATCTGCAGGCATGTCTGTCGTCAGAGACTTATCATAGTTGTTCATGGAAGGTGAAGTAGGTGTAGGCGAGATCCAAGGTCGATCCGCGGATGAGGTCGAATTAGTAGAGTAGGATGATGCGCCGGGGCTTTCCAGTTCTGGAGGTGTGTTTGGGAAAACCAAACGGGGACGAGAATCTATGCTAGGTAAGACACCCATTGAAATAACTACTCGATATGGCTCGAGTGGTAACAAATAAGCATAACTGAGGTTGGAGGAATACTGCTGTGTAAGCGAGAGGTCAATCGAGGCAAACCACACCCAACGGCTGGCGGGGGAAGTCAGCAATTATCTATCCCTCCCGAGTCGGATACAATAATTACATGCACCAGCGGCGCGGCTCTTTTGGGGCCAATGCTGCTAAGACAGGCCACCGTAAAAGACGCGGTGGTACCCTAAAACGGATAGACCAGGACCAGGAACAAGCTGGTCCAGGAAGGGGAAAGGAGGGGATGTAGCAATCCTAACACGACCCGAACTGTCGGGAAGGTTGGCCGTTAGGGGGGGTGTTAATGTGGACAGAGAGTATGTACAGTACTGTACTGTAATGTGATGGATGATGGATGGTCCAAGACTCAGAGAAGAACGATCAAGTCCACGACTACAAACAGATTCGAGGAGAGGAAAACTGATCAGCTTGAACAAGAGGAATACAGTGAACAAGTGGAATTCTTCGGAGACTTTTTGACGAGATGCCCTGCCCTGACTGTCTGACTTCCATGGCTGGCGATGGTCGCGAACCGCTTCACCAACGACCGAAGCGCCTCCGCATGGGAGAGGCGTGGCCGTGGACACAGCTCCCAGGCGTGTGGCCGTGGCTCTTTCTCTTTAGATTTGCGACTGGACGGATCAAAGAACGTCCAACGGAGTTGTATATCCCCGGTCCCAGTAACCATCCCAGTCCCCCCAATCCTGCCTGGTAGAGTGTGAGTCCCGGCACGTCTTTAGAATGTGGTGCCGTCACCCACACGTGTGGCGTGTAGAATATCTTTGGCCTTATTTGCATGGGGCAGAATGGATGGTCCTGTGGGCTGTATGACCTGCGGATACTAGTGCAGAAGTTGAGCGATCCCAGGCCACTGGCCATCGACACCAAACGGCATTGCGGGTACAGTGCAGGATGGCGTGGAGCCAACCCAACGGCTCTTGTTGTGTGTGCATGTACTCCTTCCTCCCTGGAGTAGTACCGTACGGTACGGTATAATCCGGTCCGGCACAGTCTACGTTGCAGCACCGGTGCTTGATGATGATCCTCTATGCAGACTCTGGACTCTCGCAGGGCCCAGGGATGGGACGAGGCATGGATTGCCGGGCACCGGGGGACGGGGCCGAGTGGGCGTGGCAGCCCAGCATCTGGGGTGTGTGGCTGAGGGATGGTAGGGTGGACGAGTGGACGGCTGATGGCTCCCCACCACCCAGGGTGTCTAGATGCCAGACGCCGGCGTTACGGCAGGCGACCGACGGGTTGTGGGATGAGCTCTAAAAGCCGCGCGCGATAAACAAGACAATCACCAAAAAAGAAAAATGGGGGCACTGTCATGATATGGCACAAAAGGCTCCATGACAAGAGTCAGGTAAAGCCCAGCTAGGCAGCAAGGAGTCCAGCATCAACAGTTAGTTACTAGTTAAGCATGTAATTATCAGCAACGGATAAGAAGATGCCATGGTACATTTTCATGACAGCCAGACCGACGATGCTTCAACACCTTCCTCCCTTGGTAACTGACAATAATAAGACTAATCTACCAGGGTCCGCCAAGAAAGCTGTTCGATGTCTTTCCACTAAGTAAAACAATAATAATACTAATCTCAACTCTTCCAGAAAAGGTGTCCTAGTACAGGCGGCCGCCGCCGCCGCCGCCTGTAGCCGCGCTTAAACGCTTTCTCCGAACGAGACAAAGTATTGAACTTTACAAACCATTTAGTAAAGAGCCGTTGCTCTTGGCACCATGAGGAATGTCCCTCGACTCGGGTGGCGCTGGTGCAAAGGCTTTAATTGCTGGGGCACTGTGGCGTACTCGGCAGAAGTGTTGGAGAATGTCACACAAAAACAAATGCCTCCTGTCAGCAACTTAGCTGCTTCACCTCAACTAGTCATGTACCGGCAGGCAACAAGTAAGTATGTCGGTAAGGTATTTGTGATCCATTGTCAATAAACAAGACCTCCTCTCTGAAGTTTGGACCCAGACTTGTCGCAAGACAAGATTAGGATGAGCGAAAAGGCTGCACTGAATCTGCTACTATAATAATCGAGTCCAAGCGGCCCTACCGAGTTGGTCATCAATCTCTCAGCATATGGACCCATACTAAAATCCATCGCTTGAGAGACATGTGGTCACTATCAAGAACAGAACGAGGGTCTATCATCAATGCAGAAATGCTTGCGACACTGGGCGTTTTTGGAAAGGGGAAGTACCGTGGTCATGACGCATAGTTTAATAAGCTCGACGGCAGAGGCGTTTTGGATGCCAATCTTGTCGCTTACGCCCACGGCTGCGCCAAGCGAGACGGCACGCAATGCCTTCTGTCGTCTCTCTCTGCTCAGGACACTGTCAGCCGAGAGCAGTCCTAAAGTCGGCAAGCAAATGGCGACGCATGGACCTCTGGCACTCTATTTCAACTCAATGTCCAGGCGGCATCGTTGTGAATCTGAACGCACAGGTCCTCAAGTGGATTCATCTGGCCTGACGTTTCTGCAGATTATGGCAAAATACCAGACGGTCGCTTGACCCAGGAGCCTGACTGGTGATGGCACAATGCCCAATCAGTGGTCTGAAAGCCATCTAAACGCAGGATCGTTGATTGGTGGTCCGATACGTGTGTTTCAAAGGTCCTGCTGGTAAGATTTTTTGAATGTTGAATAAGTGTTGACTCAGTCTAGGTGCAAATAATGATGCATCCTATGCGAAGGGTTCTTGGCCGGGCTTGTACGTCGGGCAAAGCTAGAAGCTTGATACGAATGCATAGTCTGTTTTCAAGTATTTAACGCCAGCATCATTCTGCGATGATCATCTATGCTGCGCTTGGTGAAGAGTGCAATTTCTTAGTGTGCAGACGATCTACTGCCCCAGGTTCGCAGGGCTGGAGGGCCAACCTTGGCAGCCAGAAGCTTGAAATTGGGTGGTTGTTGTCATTTTTAGAAGAATCATGCTTGCGGAGACATTCGGCATACCCAATCGAGGGTTCCATCCTGATAATGCTGCATAGTAAGATATGACTGCCAAGCATTGTAGTACGGGGATCCCTCATGGCTCTTGACTCTTCACGCTGCCGAATTTGGCAAGCTGCATGTTCGCCTACCTGGTTGAGAAATGGTGGGCTGGAGTTGGAGTCTCAGGACATACGGCCTTGGTGATACCAGTGTCCTTTAATGCTATTGCAGTGCCATCTAGTAAACACGCTGTCGTTGCGAGCGGCAGTATCACGCCCTGCATCTGGTTTCCGCCTGTATACGGGGCATAAGAGTTCGGATTGCTGTTGTTGTTTTGTTCTTTAATCTGAGTATTTTGCGCCCACCCCTCATGCGCGTTTATTCTGCTCGGAAGGCTGCCAAAGCTCATGTCGATCTCCAGGGCGGGACGATAAACTTTGCAGTACCTCTAGTGGGAGCAGAGCCTCTGCGCTACTGTGGCATTGCTGTCGAGACTTTCCTGGTGAGATTTGCTTTTCGCGCAGTGCCGGCTACGACTGGTCCTAGATCGTTGGTCCCCAGATCCACGATATGACGTCTTGGCTGCGTGCGGCACAGGGTTCCAAAAAGGGAGTGGCATGTTGCGGCAGTCGTACGATCTTTTGACGCTAACTCTTGACCGACGCCTCATCGTTTCGCCGTCATTCCAGTCAGTGGTGGTGGAGTCAAGTAGGTTCGGATATAGGTAGGCGTCCTGTAGCGCACTTTCGCCAACCGGAAATTCCAAGGGAGAATTCTGGTATTGCCGGTAGCCTTGCCGTAGTGACATTGATCAGAGCTCGCTCTGATCTACGTTGTTAGCTCAGAGTCCCAAATATGCTGTTCGCCGAAGCACGCACAATGGTGACGAGATAGGGGAAACATGAGTCAGCAATGACGAGCCGGACCCGAGAGACCGGATCGCGTCGCTCCACTCCGATAGTTCCCCTCAGCGGAAATACAAGTCGTGTTTGGGGAAATAAGGAGATGATATCCGCTACTCCACAGATAATTCAAGTGTCTAGACTCAGCAATGGTTGGACAGTGAGCGAAACATGACACACTTTGATAACGATAAATCTAACATGTGTTGTTTCAAGTCTTGGTGAGCGCCACCAACACATGTCGTCCATAATCTGCAAGTGCGAAGAAGGGTTGGGTAGGTACACAGGTAGGTACTGTGGATATCTAATATTTGGCAGTTGCCTCTAGGCAAGCCACAATGGTAAGTAATGCCTACCTACCTACCTACCTGTCTGCCTACCTACACCTACTACTAATGGAGCGCGCCGACACAGGTATCCACGGGCCTCACCTCACCTGCCAGGGTAGGTCTTCTCGGTACCTTCCATATTGACGTTCGTTCTACCGACCAACATTTCCGGCTGCCCAGGAATCGGAGGCACGTGTCACAGCGCGGCCTCGTTTATCATTTAACCTTCCGTCAAGCGGAGATTGATACATGGATGGACGGATGCCGGTCTGCAAACATCTCCCGAATCCCGCATAGTAAGATAACATCGGTTTTTCTTGGGAAATTTATTTGGAGCTTGACTTGGGTGGAACTAGTTCATTTAACCGTACAGTACAGTGCCGTACTTACTGCACTCTACCAACAATCGACCAGGTACGATGGAGTAGACCACACACCGAAGTGGGTTCGACAAGTCAACGCGCCTCATGCATTGCATCAGCCAGAAACACGGCTCAACTATCCAAGCGGCAAACACATGCCGTTGGCTACAGTACGTACGTGTTAGGCTGAGCGATTACCGGGCATGGACCTGATTCAAGTACAGAAATGTCTGGGACAGATGGACCCCCGAGACGGCCAAGAACCGTCAACATCCACACCATAAGCAGCCTGTTACGCACCGTATTGCCCCGACAAGACAAGGAACACTTCCTGACGCCCGCTGGCGTCGGCCGCTGGAGAATGCCTTCCATGAGAGCACGGGCGTGACAGGGTACAGCATGGCCTCGGTAATCTGCCTCTGCTAGAAAGCCAATGCCATCTCGGCTACTGGCGAATACCCTGCAAGAACGAGCTGTCAGATCACTTTTGATCACTCATCAAAAAATCAAAATCTCCTACTTCCCTGAGGCTTCTACCCCAGATCCACTACCGTGTCGCGGATCTCACATGGTACTGACAGGGTTTGTGTCCTCCATGTCCTAATTCAGCTTCATCTCCGGGCCGCTACCTGCCAGAGCCACTAGCAAATCCCCCCTTGTTTCTCTTCTTCGACCTTTCCTCCACTCGCTCGGCCGAGTCCCCAGAGGACACCTTGTTATCCAGTTTGGCACTCCGCTTCCACCGCTGGATGCCAATGTTGACGCCCTGGTTGAATGAGTGGTTTCAGCTACAGGTGACAGAGGTAGTCTGTGGGAAAGATCAGCAACATTCTGACTGGACGCATCATTGTACATGAATCTCCAGCGTTGCAAGTCCTTATTAGAGTGACTGGTTTGCAGTTGGCTTTCACCATCACCGTCCCATTCATGATATAGTGTCTTGGTTGAGATGCCGCAATGGGCTGTTAAAGGATGTTGGGGGGTTCAAGATCACAACCCCCTTAACTCAACTGCAGTTATAGCTTGGGACTCTTGGCCTCAAAGTGATAGCTGCTTGAGATCATAACCTTTCAGAGTATGATCCCTATATTTCAAAACTGAGTCGTGTACGTTTCCAAGACACCCTACCATCAATATCAAACATCAGGGACAGACACAACCCTCATTCGACGTACACCACGATTCGCATCGGCTTTTCAAGGGCAACTGCCGCTTGAGAAGAACGCCAAATGCTCACCAGGATATTAGGACCAACGTAACGTGGGCGCTGGGGTTGGGGGTGCGTCAAGCTTCCAAGTAACGGTTTCTCAGCAGGGGTGAAGGTAACAGCCTTCTCGTGGTGATCTCACACCCCCCACACCGTTGGTCCCGGCTAAGGTTTCTTTCTCTCGGTCCCGACGGGAACGAAGGGAATCGCCTTGACTCGGCATTTCACAGCCACACCAATCGTATTCCACGTTCGTTTGGTAATTCGACCGAAACAAGTTAGGCACAATTCAATGCGCTCACAGAGTATTACTCTCGGTTATTGCTTACAGAATACACATAGATGTGTAATGCAGCCAGAGTTGAGTTCTTCAGGACACAACTTGTCATCAATGAAGGAACAAGGACAGTTCTCGGCGCTCTACTGTGCAGTACTACCAACCGACCAACAGCACGTCATGAAGCCCGAGTTTTTTCCATGTGTTAGCCGGTTGTAGCATGCACAGCCTCCAATAACGTTTCCACGATATGGTCTCATTGATCCCCTGTTATAATACCCCACCAACACGTCGTGCTTGAGGGGCAACGATCAAGTCAAGGATATTCGTCCGAGTTAATCAAACTCCCGTACATGGCCATATAAACCAGCAGGATATGGGGGGTAGTGGATCGACAGGATAAACAACCGGCAAACGTTAAAATGGCATATGCACACACGGCATTACGTTCCGCATCGCCATCTCGGTGCATCTGTTGTTGCAAGCACTATTTGTGGAAGACTGCATATCAATATTAAAGCGCAGTCTAGCAACAATCACCACAGGGTAAATTTGGTTGATTTCAAGCTATACGTGCAAAAGTGAGTGCTGAGATCGTGGCTAAGAAAAAGGCTCACTAAGGCTTTTCTGCTTTTTCTAAATAAGCAGGTGGCCTTTAGTCAATAAAGGGGGAGGCAATTTCCAAAACCTCTACATACAGCCAGACAGAATACCAACATCGAGTCTACTTTCCTGTTTCAGTAACACCTACATACATACTGATGTCAGCCCGGCAGACGCTCTCATTTCAACCCTGCCGCCAGAATGCTACTTTCGTAACGAACGCGCAATAAAACCGCGGCCCCTAGAGAGCCCAAATAGAACTCGCTTGAACTTACTCTATTCGGATTAGATCCCAAAGTAAACCGGCAATTGCTCGATGGTGCGGACCTGGAATTAGACGGATGTGCCGCGGACGGCAAATGTCGATCTTCGGTTCGGGGGACTAGAGCCCCAAGTCCGGAATTAACACTCCGTTGAAGACGGCCGGGTATATCTGTCGTTGCAGCAGGGCTGCGGTTGAAACGACCAAGTTCCAATTTTGGAAGGGCATTCGAGATGAGCGCATCAGAACATGCAGATCATGCTTCAAGGCGACATCGCCAGCATTATGGGATTTTCTCCGGTACCGAGCTTACGGATATTCTAAAGCAATTAATTGCCTTGACATGTCGCACGACAGTCGGCAGTAAACTGTCTGCTGTACCTCCATGGGCCGGTTTGCAGGCGGTATGATACGGTACGGTGCGATAAGTGCCAGATGTAGATCTTTACGCATGCCCAGCGGCAGGATAAACTACAAGCGCGCGAAAGTCACGCTCTTTGCCAGATTGGTCACTGGGCTTTCCGCTGGGATGCATTATATTCCCCACGGACCAATGGCCCGCCGAGTTGAATTTAGACGGGTTTCCGTTTTGGTCTTCAAATTGGGAGTTGTTTCTGGCGAAATTAGAGCATACTATAGTATCCCAGTAGTCTGGGCGTTGGTGCGAAACTTCGGCTTTTTCAACCACTGTACACAGCGTGCTGAAGAGAAGATACGGTACACTTTTTGGGAAGTGAGTGTAACTGCAGGGTAGGATACCGACAGTACTCGGTCATTACCTTTTATGTCGGGGACAGGGTTTTCATACGGAGATTCGTGGATATGCAGTGGATTCGCTGACGGCTTGGTTACATCCTCCATGCTTGTGGGTAATGTCTTGCTGTTACTTTGTACCCTGAGTACATTACAGGATATTCATGCAGCAGAAACTGCGAAAACACAACATCTCATTCCCTCGGAGTCCTCAGCATCAGCCCATAATCCTACGCTAGAGGAGGCTCCAGGGACCCACAGTCATTCAGAGAGGAAGGTGAGATGGGCTGAATCCTTCTACTTAGCGTGTAAGCCAGCTCGCCTCCGAACGAGGACTGTTCCTTGTTTCTCATTGTCCAAGAAACGAATGGTTCTGGCCGTGTGTGAGCGTTGGTCATATAGCAACCCGACAAAACTTCACCAGCTAGATGGCTGGCAGCCAGAGTGGTGGCTACTGTACCATATTATATTGATACAGGGAATGCATCAAACAGCATGATTGACTTTGGGTCCATGCACGAGTCAACTGCCGCCGGCCGGGCTGCACGTTTAAAAGAGAAGTCGGAATGCCATGCCTACGGGACAACGCTTTGTACTGGTCTGCCGAATTGTTACCCGAATCGAGACAACTCATACAGCTCTGGACCCTCAACTGTCCATCGCAAACCAGGGTCGCTGTTGACACTAAGTGCAAAGCATGATTGGAGGACAAAGTGAGATGCAGCCAGCACTCCCGAAGTCCCGCCACAATCCTTCAGTTCGGCACTCTGAGCCTAATGGCATGAGGTGAGGGCGTTACTCTGTACTCAGGCACATTACAGCTAGTGGTGGGTGCACTGACAACCTGGAAGCAGTTCTGGCAGTTGCTCGTTTTCTGGGTGTACATATATCGCTTCTGACCAATTAGATACGTTTCGGAGCTATACCGAGACTTGGCAAGGGTGTCACGCCTCAAGAACAACAGCGCTCGCTATTGCGAAATTCGCTTATGATTTTCCCGCTGTCACTCCTTGCCTCATCCCTGGTTCGGAGATTGATTGCCCTAATTCCTTCTTAATACGGTCATCCCTTCAACCACAACGCTAAGACAGACGTTACCGTACCTGGTTTGAGCCGCTCGGTAGTCGCTTGATTAGATATTGGTACCGTCATATGTATACACACACAGCGTAATATATATGCACGATAATCAACGCGATGGTCGACTTTCTTTCTTTCTTACATTCCATACAAGCAATACTGGATGCGACTGTTCTGAGCTGGCAGTACGAAGGAGAATTTCGAAACACATTCTGGACTCAGCTTGTTGTGTTTTGTTCAGCGACCTGCCGGATTCGAGAAAGCAATACGTAAGATGTCTGCAGCTGTGACATCCAGGGCAACGATGACTTCAGCAACACTGCGGAAGTACGGATTGATACATCTTTTAGAGTTTACTAGAACTGAAAGCTTTGTTGATCGACAACTATGACCCTGGATTACGAGCTTCTAGCGTCTCAGAGTCAGTGAGGCTTTACAGTAATTACTGTACAAACGCGAGTCGCTATTGGGACCCCCAACAAAAGAAGAAACCTAAGCATAGACGCACATGTGATAGTCTACTCTATCCTGATCATTTATGATAGATTCAAGTCTAGCGCCGGCTCTTTCGCCCGATCTGGATCAGGGACAAAGTACCGGCGCTCTAATACAACGACGGCCCACCACCTTCCAGACCCTCCATGCGTAACCCACTATTAAACTGGGTCGCAATATTTGTTTTTTTTTTCTTTTTTATCGTTGATGGTACTCTACCCGACTACCACATTGGCTTCCTTCCCCTAAGGCTGGCTGAGTCATGAACTCCCGAGTCTGGAGATGTGCATTGACTCGGCGAATATCCATCGGCATATCGCATCGCCCAACTTACATCCACGGCATTATTTAGCAGGCTAGGTTTAGCGTCAAGAAAAATAGGAGAACGAACGACACAAGTTGAAGATCCGCCAAGCTTGATGCATATCAATCCCGTGTGCAATCTGAGCCAAAGTAGGCAAGACACTGAAACACTGTACTATCTTAATACACTCAGTATCTTCAGCCCTTCTGACGTGCCTCGTCGGCCTAGTAAGACGACGCAATATCACACTGACGCGGCCGAGAATGACGCCGTAGAATGCAGCTTATCTAATTCTTGGCCCCCCATCATGATCTCTCAGTGAGACTAGAGATCCTGGGGTCTTGACTACTGCCTAAACTGCGATAGGCATTGGGGCATGATACTGCTCTTTCAACAAGCCAAGCTCGAATCGACGTCAGATAATAATACTGGCTGCACTACCATTGAATTGATCAGTGCTCAGTATCGAGACCCTTATGCGACTTGTTCGGGAGATATTCCGCTCTTGCTGCATCTTTGACGATATTAAGCGAGCAACAAGGTTTTTTGGAAGTTCTGGGGTCGGGCGGCCGAAATCACGTACAATACGTAAAGCTGGGTCAGGTACCGTATGTATGTACCGAAGAGAGATCTGTGGCGCAGGTGTGCGTGCTCTGAGACGAAGTGATTGATACTGACTCTTTTGTCTCAGCTACTGATGAGCTATAACGACTGGACTGTCAAGGTATTGAGATGCCGGACCCAATACCTAAACTATACTAGTGCGTTTCTGTGTGCGCGCTAATCGGCATTTCCTGAAAGTCCGTGACGTCGGGTAACTATATCCAAGATGAATAACAGCCGGCAAGTAGGATATAGAGCAGATCAGACAGAAAACGATCAACAACCAACGACGAAAGCAGAGGAGAAAGAAGCTTGTTCGAGTCAGCTAGTCATTGGTGATTACAAGCACCGCCCTGCTCTGGATGATAGCCAAGTCGGAATGAGACCCCGTCTGTGCCGCCTTGACAGAGAGCGGAGCTCCGACTATGCCTGCCTTGTGCAACATTAACACAAATGTGGAGTACAACATAAGTTAATATTGGCATACAACTAAGTAAGACATGTACGGTAGCCAACTGGTCTGGTGTTGCTACTGTCGATTATGTTTTGTTGGTTGTTAATATCTCATGCCTCAACCAACCAACCACGGGAAATCTTTTCCGCATAGTAAAGTCAGACCCTACACTGTAATATACTGTACTGTAGTCCCTCATCAACGAATCATCAAGTGCTGGTTCGACGGTATACGGTTCAGCCCCACCGGCACTTCTCACACCAAACCCGTTGTTGCTGTGATTCCGACGCCCTGGATCCTAGCAATGCAATGGATACATACTCTGCATACGGGCCACAAACCGCGGTCACCCAGTTGTTGAAACCGGTAAGACGGTATCAGACGAGACGGGACCTGCGAACAGGTATCCCAAATTGTCAACAAGAAGTACAGTATGTGGCGAGGCACATCACTCCAACAGCAGCAACTGTCAGGGTGAGGCGCCCTGGAACCTGAACTGAACTGGGAATGGAAATGAGGGCGACCCAACTACCACTCGGAAAAGACCCAGTCCGAGTTATCAGCCCCGTCAGGGGAGGGGGTAGCATCATCACTACATATCATTGTTGGTGAGAAGATGATGCTAAAGTAACAATGGTAATGTCAGAACATAGGCCTATGGGATTTCTGCCTCATGCCAACAAAGCAGTCTCAGATCTAAGGTGCTCATGAGGACTGTGTGTTTACAGGGATTATTGGGATATAGGTTAGGTGGGTTGGTGGTTTTGTTCCTGTTGCTAAGCAAGCATACATTTGTTACTGAGCAATCAAAACTATGACGATGCGTTGCATATTCGAGCAAAAATAACTTGGATGGTGTTTGCCACGTCGTGTATGATATTTCGTCGATATCGTTTATTTGATCTATCTAGCAGAACCTGATTACTGATGTATTACAGCATCATGTAGAGTGGACACTTTCCTCCTCGCTGAATACTAAAGAAAAGATTGAACAGATGCAAGAATATAATATCTGCTTGCTTTATAGGTTGCTTAAGAGTTTTGTTATAGCATTAAAGTCTTGTAGCTGGCCTATGTCGAGTCGGCGATGATTACAAGAGTATTTAAGCTCGAGTTATATCCTTTCACCACAGTACATTTGTCATCAATTATATATTACGGAATTGATCGCCTTGACTGGTTCATACTTCCGGTAGAATATCCCTCAATAATTATATGGAATGGAAAACTCATCGAGCTATATATACTCAATTTCGTGATCAAAAAGTCACTCTGAAGGTACGCCCCTGACCCGGTGACTCGATAATCAACTGGACTACTACTCATCAAATGCTCCTAACCAAGTATCAAGTCTAAACCAGAGGGCACAATAATTCGGTGTCAAGGCTTTGCGTCTTGATGCAGTGTTCAGTATGTTGAAGCTACCCTATTCACTTACTACTCCTGGGAAGACTGGATGGGAGTGTAACCAGATGACAAGACTCAACCGGCGATCAGCATAATCACAAGGTGTTATAATAAGTATAATATCAAGCACTATGATCCCCTTTTGAAGAATATTCAATTTCCTTGTCAAGTCTGCAGTGACTGATGGTCCTGGAAGCGACCTATACGACCTTTGGTCTCTTGCATATCTAGAGCGAGCCTCACAGATGCAATAGTGATACCTAATCTAAAAGTCCCTTACTGGTGTGCCTACTGAGATAATAGATTCAACTTGTTGGCTCCACTGATTGCATTCGAGCCCTGTTGATCGAATCCAGTCATTGCGAAGCTACTGTTCAAAGAGAGGTTAACACTCTGTCGTGGCTACACAAGAAGCCTCCTAATAAGTACAACAGTGTGAATACTCAAGAGTTTCCGAACGGCTTGGTATCCTTGATAAAGCGATTTTTGTACTCTATACTCCAGCTCTGTAAAGTCTCAATGGCTACTCACAAGACTATATGGCCTATACCCCGAGACGAAAACACGACTGCAGTCACCCATGCGAAGTCTTCTTGTCTACAAACTACATACCAGTGGTCGCATTCAAAGATGCCAAGAGGTCGTTTAATGTAAGGCCAACGGATATTGAATACCAACTATCTTGGCTCGAGAAAGAAGAACACTCGATTACTTCGTCCGCACTTCCTCATTATCTGAGTATGCCGGTACATGACCAAGATATGCGAGGTGATGTAGTCCTCACACCATTCGGGTCTAATATGCCCTTGAACTTAATGCTGGATCAGCATTTTTTTAATTCATGATACAACCAGAACTCAGCAGCGTCAATACCGCTACCACCCTGTACAGTATCTAACGAAGTGGCGATACAGAAGGTCTATTGAATATACCGACGGCTAAATAAAAGTACTAAATGTATCAAAAGATCCTTGTACGTGTTTGTTATTCACTTCTACGGGGCTATATACGTGCCAACTTGAACTGGTTGTTATAATATTGGGAGCCAGGACAGCCATATGCTTACATATACAACACAATTACCCCTTGAGCTACCATTAGCAGCGATTTCATTCAATTGCAATGCTGTATAAGGTGAGTCTTGATATTGAAGGCAGAGTTGCAATAGAATGAGTCTAAATGCTGGTGATCTACACCACCGTGAAAACAGCCGCAGGCAGACAACACATCCTTTAGAACCGAAACTCACGCCATTTAGGTATCTAAAGGAACGACCGAATGACACCAAACGCGGGGAAATCACTTACAAGTTGAAGCAAAGTCGTATGAGTTTCTGTGCAATTCGACAGCTAACAACCCGAAGCCAAAGGTTCATTGGTAGTGTGATTTAGTATCGGATTGCAACTTCTACCTGGGGGGGAAACCCAAGTAATATGAGTGGTGGCATTGAATTTATTGGTGATAGGCTTAATTGAGTATAAGTACATTGGCTAATCTTGTGGTCTTATAGCATTGCATCTCTATATCCAATATCTTACCAACCATCGTACACCCAGCATGACAACTCAACTTACTCTCTCACCAAGTTTCTCCGATACCTTTCACCACGAAACAAACTCATCGCAATCATAGTAACAACCGCCGAATTTGGCCCTCCAGTCTTGCGCATCGCAATCGAAAATTACCGTGGATATGCCGCCCTTGGGCCTGGCGGACCACCCACAATCATTGGATGGTTAGGATTCCACGTTGGTGCTGGAGAGATGTTGCGGTCATCGACATTCGCTAAACAGTACGGTTCTTTATTTGGGAGATGTCATGGTTTATACTCCAATGAATGAAAAGGAGCTTGGGATTTTCAAAAGAATCACGAGAGCGGCTGCTAAGTTCATATTTGAGGAGGAGTCTTGATGAAGAGAAGTGAGTGTTTCAATTAAGATACGAAAATAATCTAGGCATAAGTGTTGAGATCTCTGGAGATTACTTCCTTGTCGTAACGTTGGATTTAAAAAATGATATTCTGATGTTTCTCGGATGCCTGATATTGAGACGTTGTACTTCCTTAGAAGGGAGTGATGGATAGTCGATAGGTTGAATGTATACTGAATAACCTCAAGTCTGCTGTAGTTTAACACTTCGTCGACGGCATTTGTTAGGGAGAAGAAGTCATGTTAGGAAAAACCCTATAGCCTCACAAGATTAAATAGTATAGACAATTACTTCAATAAGTAGAATAATATCTCGTTGGGTCGAGCGATTCTGTCAGGGCTGTGATGTCGTCAACTGTGCCCTAGAGCGTAGGGTAGGTGAGCTTGCAACTAGCCCTATATAAATCACAATCTGTGCGAATCTATCACCAACAAAAAAGCAGCTTGGCGCAGTGGAAGCGCGGTACGTTTAAACAACTACTCTTCAAGATATGCACAAATGACTAACTTGTCATAGCCGGGCTCATAACCCGGAGGTCACTGGATCGAAACCAGTAGCTGCTACGTTACATCTTTTTTTTTTTGTGCTTTTTTGTTCTAATTTTTGGTCATGGTGGGTATGTATATGCTGTGTTACCGAAGAGTGTCTTATCATATCTAGGTCAACGTGATGTAGGACATATTAATAGATACTGTATCCTAAATGCCAACTTCCAGGATTCCGACAATAAGACTTATAGAGTTATCCATTGCAATTGGTTTGTATTCCAATTTAGGTAGAAGTGCGAGACTGCTCCATGTCAAAGGCGTCTATAGGATCTATCACCCCAACTTACAAGCGACCGTCAAGCTGTCTATGGTGTACAATGGACAGTGGAAGTTTTTAGCAAGAATGCCTTACGAGTCTTGCATAAGCTGCAGAACTGCTGTGACTAGCAAACATTATAAATTCGACCATCCAGGCCCTGACATGCTTCCAAGTGACCCATGACTAGAGCAGTTTGCCGAGTGTAGTTCAAGTCTCGACATCTGCTGACTGATATAATATGCCGTATTGGAGATTAGTTTCATGTATTGTTCCCCTCTTCTTCAAGGTTCCACTAGTGTGAAGGGGACATTGTGGATAGACATAAGAGTCCGTCCAACAGAGTTAGCAGGCAACATAGGAAACACTGACACATGATTAGAACACGGATAGTAGTCAGCTCCACATATCAATAACATCTCTTTGTTGCAGGATCTTGTGCCTGAAGGTCATGCCCAGGGTATTCTCATGATTCGTTGAATTACCATACAAGCGCGCCGAACTCTCCATCAGCTTACGAGTACTCGCTGGGCGGCTCTTGTTCTGCAGATACCCGTACTCGTTAAGTAAATCTTCATGCCGGATAGCTGATTTGGAAAAAGGTAGAACGAGCTTGCGTGGCTCATGACTTGCTTGTTGTTCTCAACATCCTAAAATCATGAAGTGGTAGGACAGTTATATATGCAACACCTCGCTTGTGGGTATCATCCAGGAAACCCTCCAGGATATGAATTAAACGTGGCACTAAACAAGTGATCGTTACAGGGTCTTTGTTTCTACGATACCACTTTTTAAAGTAACCATATAAGCTCTGGCGGTGTAAGGTTGAAGCCTTTTTTTCGGCGCAAGGGTTGGTTCGGGGCTTTTTTTTGTTTGTTTGACAAAAACGATCGTACTCCTCTTTCCACAACGTGGGCCATAGCGGGACGGACGGGACGGGACGATTTATTAAAGAGGGTTAAAAAGGAAAAAAGAGGTTCCATATTGACTTTCTCAGCCCTATAGGTCAGAACGAGTAGGAAAACGAGTCAAGACGTTGAGATAGCAATGAGGATGCACTGAGTGACTCAAGGCTAATGGAAAATTCTTCACAGACAACGAATAACCATGGTTGATGTGGCAGGTTGAGTCATGGACATTCCATGTAAATCGGGCCTTTGGACAGAGATTGGTGAGTCCAATGTTGAAGAAGTAGTTGTATGTACTCTGCAACTGGGCATCAATGGAAGTTTTACATAAGAGGTTCTGTATAGGCAGCTATATTAAAAAAAACTAGTCTGTAGTTTAGTCTAGACTCTCGATAGGTATGTTGCTGATCAGATATCGATACCCAAGAGTAGGACTAGGACTTCTTATACAAGTGGATACAAGGATTAAGCAGTTTTCTTTTTCTTTTCTCGTCTATAACAAACAAGCTCATTCACATCATCAAGCTCGTCAACTATACTGAACCGTGCTGTTTCAAGCGAGTCGCATATCTCGCTACTGTCTTGCCGTGTCCACCATCGAAAGCCGACGAGGGTATATATCCATCGCCCCCCTGTCAGACCATTTCAGTTCGTGCTTTCAAGAGCCGCCAGATGCGCATGCGCATGCACATGCACAATCACCGAAAAGGATTAATATTCAGGGGTGGAACCACTTCTTTTCCCTCTTGTGCAACCTGCGACCTGCAAAGCTAGTAAAAGCAACTGCCCAACAGGCATCAAGAAACAAGACTTTAGAGACTAGAGAGTCAGAAACAAAGACAATAGAAGCAAGGATCCCCGCGCGTTAGGGCCCAAGGAGAAGCTGCAAGTGGAGAGAAGACCCTTGGAACCAGCCACTCGAATTACGGTGAGCAATCCAATTCAACTCTGCTACTAGCTACTGTAAGACTTCCATGGATGCTTAGGTTGCTTTGCTTGCTTGCAGTTCCGCGTGTTCCCCCTTCCTCCTCCACTTTCACTTCCCTACCCACGATTCGATAGGTTCGATACGATAAGACATTCTGGGTATCAAATCGAATTGAATCAGCAGCTACTGTAGAGTACAGTACAGTAGCTCCTCTCTGACTTGCATCTGCAATTGTTCGCATATTACCCTTTACTCGTTTTGTTCTTGATCTTCTTTCTGATTTTCTCACACAACTCAATTGACCTCGGAAATTAAACATTTAATCAACGAGGCCAGCCAGCTCTTTCTCAATTGAATTGGATAATCAGCGCCTTTTGCGAATGCGCACAGATCAATAAATTCATTTCAACCTTTTCTCTCTCTCTCCCTTGCTTCTTCCCCTCCACCCTCATCTTTACCATTGCCACCAAAGGAAGAACAAAAAAAAAGGACAGGCAGAAACTTTCAAAATGGGTTTCCTCGATTGGAACGATGGTGCCTCGGTGCTCTCAACCAGAACCTCATCTCGTCGCCATAAATCATCTCGCTCTCACAAGAAGCACCGCTCACGATCAAACTCGAGCGAGCGCGGCCGTGGCTTCACAGAGTCCATCTTTGGTGGCGGCGACCGTTATGGCAAGCACAATGCCTCGCGCGCTTCCTTCTTTGGACTCGGAGGCGGCAACAGCAGCCGCTCCAGCTTCTTTGGAAACAGTACGTTCTCTCGCTTCATACCTCTCTCTGGTAAACGCCTTGGTACTAACTAATTCGCCTACTAGGTCGCTCCTCTTACTACAAACGCTCCCCTCGTCAGGGCTTCGTCCAAAAGACGTACAAGCAGCTCAAGCGTCTCCTTCGCGATCTCGTCCACTGGGCCAAGCGCCACCCCTGGAAGGTCTTCTTCATGGTCATCATGCCCCTCATCACCGGCGGCGCTTTGACTGCCCTCCTCGCCCGCTTCGGCCTGCGCATCCCCCCTGCCATTGAGCGCATGCTCGGCGTGGCCTCCAAGGCTGCCACAGGCGACTCCTCCGGTCTCGTGGGCGAAGCTGTTCGCATGGCCAGCGGTTTTGGCGGCAACACTTCTGTTCGCGTCGAGCGTGATACGCACTCATTCGGCAGTGGGGGTGGTGGTGGTGGTGGCGACACATGGGGTGGTCTTGCTGGTATGGCCAGAAAGTGGATGTGATGTGCCTTCTTTTTAAGCGAGCGAAGCGAGATGGCGTCGTTACTTTGAATTGGATTGGATTGGATTGGATCGGATCGGATTGGCATGGAATATTGACTGACATAATTTGACGATGACGAGACGCGTTTTGGGTTATGCTCCAGGCGTTTCAGGAACCGGATTTCTTTTCTTCTACCTACTTGGGAGGATTATTGTGCTTAAATCACCATTTTTACTCATTGAGTCATGATTTCACATAGACACTACACTACACTACATTACATGGTAGCATTCTTGAATAAACTCACGACTTAATGACCCCTGATATGTGGTCTCTGTGCCTGTCCCAAGAATGTGATCGCCCACACCAACTGTTGGGCCAGCTTTCTTTTTTAACCTTATCGTCTGATTCAGATTACAAAACATACCTCACGTATTTCGAGTCCTCGTCAACTTCAAGAATTTCAGCACTATGTTCATTACTAGTTCTGTCCATCTCTCACCAACCTCCGCAATATACCTAGCTACATCACATGTCCCGCTACTTTCTCCTATTGGCAGCGGCGCCAAGAATGCCAGCCTGAAGTATATCCCACCTCCTCCTGTCGGGGGGCCCAAGCTGCCCCTCAACCCGACTCAACCAAATATGTTGACTCAGGAGCCAGCAACGTGAGCCAATGCCAGATACCAATGCTAATCATGCAATCATTAACCTCTGCGCCCAATCCCATCCATAATCCAAAATTCTGATAAATCAATCGATCCAAGGCTTGTTCATTGCATCTGTTGGTACCCTGCTTGTTGATCGATGTTAAGTTTGACATTACTTGGTGCAATAATGGCAGATAATGTGAAATCGCCCAGCCGCCGAGATCCAGTTACTCGGCGACCAATGCCAGAAAATAAGTATTGTACACATGCTCGCGTGCAAATGCAGCGATGCAGTCATAGAACGCCAACGCTTGTAGAGTGTCTTCGGGCCGGATCTCCCTCATCATTATTTAGTATCGCCTTCTTTCTCCTTGATGGGTTCCTTCTCCTTGGTGGGCTTCCAGAACTGCATCATGCGGCCCAGCTTCTTTGTTCGGCTGCTTTTGGGCTTCTTGTTCTCATCGTTGTCCAGTGTGACTTCCATAGACAGTTTGCTCCGTTCACCATGTGAGCTGCTGATGAGACGGCTGAGGCTGGCCAGACTTGACCTTCGACGCCCAAAAGCAGACGATACAGAAACAGGACGAGGCTCTCGTAGCGTGGGTTGTGATTGGCGCTGGCCGGGGAGAAACATGCTTTCTCGTGTCATTGTGGAGTTGCTTGATGTCAGTGAAGGGATATCATAATCCACCGAAACTCGAACCTCTGGGCCAGGCTCTCCCATCAATAACAAAGACCGGAAGTTGTTCTCGTCAGCTATCGAAGAGGGAGCTGTCGAAATTCGCTGTACCTCAACAGACATGGGAGACCTCGGTGACGGGAACGAGGACGAGTAGCTAATGGCGTAAGGACTGTTTGGTACGTTGGCTGGTGCTGGAAGGTGTAACGGGCTAACCTCGCCGGGGGAGAGATCGTTGTTGCCAGAAAACCTTCTGAGCGACGAATGAGCTGAGTCGGCAGTGTCGCATCGTTCCGCGGGCATGAATGGCGAACGGAAGATTACGCTTGGCAACTCCTCAGCGATGACACTTTCATGAAGAGATGATCTTGAACGCTCGCCTCTGACTGTGCTGACGGAGATTTGATTTTTATCACTGAGACTGGAAGTAGTTCGCCTCATGCTTTGGGAAGAGCTGTGTGCTGATAACTTGTCCTGAGAATTGCGGAGAGGATCCCGAACAACAGCAGCCGGAGGCGTAGCGTCACTGTCGGAGTCAGTCTCCTCTTCTGAGGAGTCATCGGTTGATCCAGATCTAGCATTGTCATCGTCATCCTCCTCATCTTCTTCAAACACATCAGCCATGGTGGAGCTGCTATTGTAGCGGTGCATACCAGCACGACCAGGGTCAAAAGGAGGTAGATCAGGAGCAGATTCCGCACGTCGGTGATAATGC
Organism: Fusarium transvaalense; assembly: GCA_013623685.1. Classification (NCBI taxonomy): domain Eukaryota; kingdom Fungi; phylum Ascomycota; class Sordariomycetes; order Hypocreales; family Nectriaceae; genus Fusarium; species Fusarium transvaalense. The sequence goes on from JABFFG010000420.1 coordinate 114,341, forward strand.
ATTCCAGGACCACTGAAGCCCTTCATACCTTGTGCGCTGTGAAGTCGTCGCTTTCCAGCGCCGCCAGCTGCTCGCTGTGCGGCCTCCCACTCAGGATTCAGAGGCAATGGTGTGTTGAACGGACCTAGAGCTGCATCCAAATCAATCATGGGATATGATGATTCGTCGGCTGATCGCTTTGGTACCTCGTCCTCCTGAGGAGGGTCGGGAGACTCGGTGACAGTCAGTGTAGGAGTCGAAATCTGCAGCAACTCGGGCTCTCCATACATTTGATCCTCGCCTTCATAACGGGCAACGCTGGGTGCTGGAGGAGTAGGAAGACGGCCGCCTTCAGATTTCGAGCGCTTGGTGTGAGACTTGGGCTTTCGTGGTAAAATAGCGCCAGCCCACCCCTTGACCTTCTTCTTCTTCTTTTTACTCTTCTTTGGCTTGGCTGGCGCCATGTCATGGGCTCCAGTGGCAGTGTCAAGTGCGTTGGTGGATGAAGGCGCTATCTTTGTCAACAGATCAAGTGATCCAGCGCTCTGCGGTCGTGCCTTGCCAGGAGAGATGTTTCCGCTCGAGTGCTCTCGAACAAAGAATGACCAACGCTTCCTGGTCGGGCTGGGCTCAGGGTCTTCCGCCTTGGGGGCTTCGGCGAAATTGAGTAGTGTAGGAATCGAGTTTCGGCGCTTCGGTGAGCAGGCTGTGTTGGCCAAATCGTGAGTATTCTCAAGAACGGCACCTGCTGTGCTTGGCCGCGAATCCGATATCTCGCGAGTTGGTGTTTGGGATAAAGGCGATGGACTATCGCGGCCACTAGGCGAATTTGCTGATATGATGGATGAGATACTGCCAGATAGAGAATGTCCAGGTCGCGCTGTCACAGTGCTAGATGTCTCGTTGGATACCAGAGACAAGGGTCGTGGTATGAACTCGAGTGTGTCAGAGAATCCAACCCGAGCAGCCTTGGGATTCTTGGGACTGCCTTCAGGTGAAGATTTTGCGACCGGTTCTGTTGGTTCTTTTGGTGCTTCCTGTTTGGGGACAGGTTCGGGGTCAGGCGTAATTTGTTCGTCAAGCTGAAGAGGCCCTTGTTTGTTAGGCTGTCCAAAATCAGTCGGGCTTGTCGGTGCGCTGTTTCCACGACCGGCAGAATCGAAAACGGGTGGTTGGAGGATAGGCAGGTCATTTGTTGAGATGGCGCCTGAAATTCCTCTTCGATGACCTCTCCTCGGTGGGGGTTGGAAGGTTGGCGACACAAGCCCACTTTCAGACTTTGTCGGACTGGTGCTCATGATGGCAATTGAATTGCCCTCACGAAGGCGACCTCCAACGAATTCGCTACCGCCCCTTCGATGTCCGTAACCGCCAGGTCGTTGTTGAGATGCACCATTCCTGGGAGAATGCGGAGAAATAGGAGGAGTCAAGAGAAAGTTGTTCTCGCGATCTGGAGACAGCATCGCACCGGGATTGAAGCTGAAGTCGGGCAATGCTGACCGAGCATGTCTCTCCGCATTTTCAGCGGAAAACCCAAAACTAAAGTTGGGAGTCTCAATGGCCGACATGGGACGACGTCCTGTCGCTCTTGAAAAGGACGAAGGTGCGGATGTTGAGCCAGGTGGTTGAGCTGGAAAGACGAATGGAGGATTTGGAGGCGGTTCATCAGCTTGAGCGTTGCAGTCCAGTGACGGAGATCCATTTAGTGAGTTTATCGAAGCAGCGAATCGGTCGGCAGGGCTGTCGAATGCTGGACCGGAAGATGGGCCTGATAGCCGCTCAGGGCCAAATGTGGTTGCCATCTTCTCCTCAGCCGCGCAGCGGCAATCGAAGCGATGGACAACAGTGGGTGAATTAATGGTTCATAGGACAAGCAGATATTCGTTCCGGGACCGCCAGACTCGCTTTGTTGTTCGATTCGAGCGGTTGTATAGCAATAATATGTTGGTAGCTTCGAAAAGGTTGTCGCGTCTGAGACGTCACAGGCAACGATCAGTCTAAAGATCTTGGGTTGAGATGAAACTGGCAAGGACGAAAATGTGTCGGCCTCGCAAAACAAATTGCTATAATGGACGATATGTGCTGGGTAACGGACCGGATAGCAGCTGAGCAACGGGCTTGAAAATTGTCGGGATGAATCGCGGAGAATTGGCAGACAAGACGAACAACTTGAATGGTGAGTGTAAAACTAAATAAGGTATGTAATGTATAGAAAAGGAGTGGACGGACAAGACCAGCGCAACTCTGCAAAGAACAAGAGAGCAACTGGAATCGCACCAAGAAAGAGGAGGTCGGGAAGAGGAAGAAAGAAGTTCTTCGCTCGCAAAAGGCGGCGTTGTTGTTGAAGAGCGGCCGGAGAGTTGAAGAAGAGAAGACGGGACGGGACGGGGGAGGGGGGAAGAAACGCGATTTCGTGATCAAGCGAAAGGCAGTGGAGTCTCAAGAGAGGGAAAGCCAAATGGACTTGTGTTCAGCCACGTCTAGCAAGTGCAAGTGCAAGGGGCCCACTGTGATTAGAGTACATCGAGGCAGGTACCGCTGCAACCAACACGGAGGCAGACAGACCGCCGGAAATGGCGAAGAAGGACCTGCATCTCTAGTACCCCGACGCTTCCTTCCAAGTTTGGCCAGGTCCCAGGTCCTGGGCCCCCTTGTCTTTAGGTTGGGTTAGCTCCTAGTCACTAATCCCTAGTCCTTACTGGAGTCGGATCCCCTAGCCCAGGTCCATGGCCTTGTCTGCACAATCTGACCTGGCTAGCTGGCCCTCTGGCCCTCTGGCCAGAGACCTGGACGAAGACTTGACCAAGGGGCGCCACTTCGGGGGCTCTAACAGCCTGCGGTGTGTGTTGTTGTTGTTATTGTTGGGCTCTACTATGCTGTGTAGGTTGTGTTCTGTGCTGTGTTCTATGCCAAGATTGAAGTGGGTGGATGCGAATGGATGGCGGTTCATGAATCGAGGAATTAGAGTGACCCGATACAGAAGCCGAAGAATCCCAATGGGGACATGTTTGATGAACCATCCTTCTTTTCGATAACAGATACGATCTGGTGTGTTGCATTGAACTGTCCCTATCTACCTAAGGAAGAAACATTCAGTTGAGCGACAGGTATCAGGCAGTGCGCCTGCGTCGTTTGTTCCTCCCAAAAGCAGTGAACCAGAACCAGGTGTCTGGACAAGTCAAGGCAGTATTAGGCTCACTTCCTTCCCTTCTCTTTCCCTTCACTTCCATCATGGATTCTCTTCTCCAGTGCCTAGAGCCAGGGGCGGCCGGGCCTCCTCCACTCCGCTTGGCGGTGGGTCTCTGCCCCAAGCACGTTAGACCCGCACTGTGTTGTCCTTTGCTGGGGCAAATTGCACCAAGGCGGTCATTCATGTTGCTGACTTCTTCACTGGTTGACGATAATCACAGCGCGAATTACCATATTATGCCACTGATAGCTATCAATTAATTCACTTCTGTTAATCATGCCAATATGACAGGAACATGGATCAACCGGGTATCAAAGTTTGTTCCAAGAGATGAACAAACGTTCTGAGTGTCTTCACCTACCTAATCTTACTGAAACAGGACAGCAATACCATCGTGGAGATTGATCTTCATTGACAACCGTTACACACACAATCTGTTCATGGCGGTCACCATTTCATGACAGGTACTGTCAATATCGGCACATGATACTCCATGTCCGTCCACGTCTGCACTGTGACCTCGCAGGTCGACCCATCCCTGTCTGCCCGGTCCTTGGTCCTTTGTTCTCCCGGCACTATGCACTACAGTACCTGCGAACGCTCTCGAGGTGCTGCTCTATTAGGCGTGTTAAGCCTCCGTTACGGTACTCCTGTTGTTTTTATCAGGACCTTCGAGGATTCCGGCCCTGATCCCTCGGTGACTATACAATACTATACCTGCACCAGCGCATGCGTGCAGAAGTGCAAACGACGTGGAGCACGACGGGAATGCAAGCGAACGGCCAGGAGCAAGTGACATTAAGTGCAAAGTCTACGTCCTGTTACTGTATAAGTTGGAATGACAACTTTGCCTGGTCGCTGCAATATTGTTCTTGCAAATAGTTCCTCGACGTTCTGATACTATTGAAGATCTTCTACTTTTCGCCAGCCGCTTTTGCCAGGATGATGACCTCCAGGTTGGAGGGAGAGCGGGGGAGGCGAACCAGAAGTGGATGAGAGTAACGGTTACAGCGGGCGGCAGGATGTCTTGCTTGATGGCCGCGACAGTCCAACGGCCTTGGCGGTTGCGCAGGCAGCTCAAAATCAAGTACGGATAGTCTTGGCTGGCGGCCAACCATCATAAACTTCTTGCCATGTCATAATGGCATATTCTAATAGTTCAACAGAATTGAGGACTATCAAGCCGCCCTTATTCATACGATGGTACGCGGAGAACAGAGAGATCCTGGTCAATTAGTGACCAGATAAGTTGCAATAAGAATTGCTACCACGGGGTGGTCAGCATCAGGCACAGATTCGGATAAGAACCAGTTTGTGACTGTTGACATACAAGCCAGCAATGCACGACACCGAGTCAGCTTCACGCATGGAAGAAGTGAGCTGACGAAACACTCACACAAAAGCATACAGTCAACTTAATGAAGAGGAAACCTTTCCCTTTCGCCCCAAGAGAAAAATCTGTCCTGATGAGCGAATTTATGGCGCATTACCAGCTCAAGGATTATCGTAAGATGTATAAAGCTTTGTGCAGACTATCCTCATTGTTTCCTAACTTGAGGCGGTTTTTGCAACCCATACACAAATGTACCTCGATCTGGTGTAAGTTGAAAGCCAATCATATTCATTGAGAGACCAGTGGGCTGCTGTACCAGACAGCCACTAAGTTAACGGACAGATCGATCTCCAGAAAGGGGGCCTAGATCAGCAACGGTAAGCATCTATCAAAACACCACATCGACTAGGAAGTTAAAAAGATACGATAGTTCCCGCGTATGACAGTCATGGTCTTAAGATAGCGATGTTGCCGGGCCTTCCGCCAAACAGATAGGCATCGCTGGAAACAAAGCAAGTTTGTCTCTCGGCGTCGACATCCTGACCACCTAGGTACTGTACTGTACTGTACTCTACCCACTCCCTCACGACTTGGCGCCAGCCGTCAAACCATCGTACAGTCAAGACATGGCTTGCATGATGAATCGAGGCTAGAACCAGTCTTCATCTGCTATGCAAGAGCTGAGAGAATACGATACTGCACTATGTTGTATACAGTATGGCGCAGCATATTCTCGCAGTGATAATTTGCTTTTGCAAGCTTTGTTGGGGTTAGTCAGGTCGGTCCTCATCCATTTTTTTTTTTTTTTCTGAGATCTGTTCGGGATGCACTGGCACCTATTCACCAAGTTACAAATTACGAGGCAGGACACGATCACAACAAAGCAACCCCAGACTAGTCTCCATGATCTATCAACCAGGAGGTCCATGAAGATTACGTACCGCCCTAGTCCTTTGTCCGAGCGTCCTGATAACAAGGCTAGAAGCTTCCGGTTTTAGATATTGACAGATGGGCGGTTACTAATACGTACAACAATTGTTGTAAGTATAGATGAGGGCATGTGTTTGTCAAACAGCATCGCAAAATCATACTGTAGTCTTGTTTTATTTTCTCTACCTCTATTACACCGCAGAAGAATTTTGCTCGTTGTAGCCCTCCCTCGCCTGAACGCCTTATTCGCTACGCACGGGGTCAGGAACAGCCGCCAAGTCCCCTTGTCTGTTCCCACCCTGTTGCCTGTACCTGAAAGTCTTGCCTTGATTTGGTTGTCGAAAAACATGGCAACTGATGACGGATGCAATTGAGGCTTGGGCTTTCTTTGATCTGGATTTGCAAGGCGCTTGTGAAAACACATTGCCTTGTTCGTCCAAGACATGAGATTCACCAAGGCAACGACATCAATCTACATGCTCTTATTGGTTCTAGCTTATATTGCTTTTCAACAGTCAAGTTGTCAGACACCATAACGGGATGAACATGGGCCCAACTTTATCATGGTTCGTTTCAATAAACTAAACCCGGATATCGACAAATGCTGCGATCGAGATTACATGAAATGCTCCTCCCGTACTATAACAGGGGCATTAACTATACTTTGTCTAATTGCAGCGACAAAACAAGAGCGTCAAGAGCATATCCTGTTGAAGGACAGACTGATCCTGGATTCCTGATAACAATTATCAGCGCTTAACTAACAGGTAGATCTACAACAATATCCGACGACACCCACAAATAATGCACAGACAGAACCCATCGCAAGGCGCTTGGCGCATCGGAAATTTAGCCAAACATGGTCAAGCACACGCCTGTCTGAACTTTCAACGTCCAAAATAAGCAAGCCCTGGCAGTTGGACAAAAAACAAGACGGCTGCATCTGTTTGATCTACGGTTGTCGTGACAATCGTGCGTTGGCAAACAAACTACAACGTCAATCGCATGATATCTCAACTTTGCAAAGCTGCATGCATTGTTAGTGTCACTCGTACTGGTCAACTCGTGTATTCTTTTTTCCATCCCTCGTGTCTCACCACAACTCGGTGGTTCACGTCCAAAGTCTCTCTCATGGGGCCTGCTCCACCAGCTAAGCCACCAACAACAGGGATTCTCCTTCTTTCATGACTTCAAATTCCCCTGTCCGTCTCGTTATGCTCCACCGTCTACTCACCGAACGGCCAATTTCGCAGTCATGAAAGAAAGAGAAAAAGAAAAAGAAAAAGGGCAAGATCGCATATCAGGTCGGCCTGCCGTTGTTCAGCTCGTCCGCGAATAACCTCGCGCGAACTTCAAGGTGAAATGAAGGCTTCCTTTTCCATGCATGGGCAATTTCGCCAACTATCTCAACAGAAAGCCATGCAATGCCATTCGACACGCGGTCATTCCTATTATTATCATGACTGGTATAGGCCAATTTGCGCAGCTAATTACGATGTCCTTTCCATTCCGTCATAAACTCCATCTCCCTGCGTTGCGGTGAAGGAGGCCTCGGGGTAATATTGACAGATAGTCACTCCTGGGCTCCCATACCAAAAATATCGTGCGTATATGTACTGTGTCTATATGGGGCTGAGAAATACCGTACCCGAATTTAGCACACGCTGGTTCATCGTCATTTCGTGGACAGACCGGGTTTTGATCTTAGCTATGGGTCCCATAGCATGTCATCCATCCCAAGGTACAGTAGGATTCGGCCGCTATACCGAAGAGACAAGGCCTAATCTGGCTTTCAAGCCCGTATCAGACACGTCCCACTATGACATTGCCATGTTATTTACGACGAGTCGAACGGTTCAATGCTTATGAACGCTCATTTATAGACGTTCATGCTGAAGTCTTATTAACAAGAGTCGTTCTCCATAGGGCTTGTCTCTCCACACATGACAATTGAATGTCTCTCTATTGTCCAATGTCTCTACACACTGATGCATGACAATTTGCACGCTGACAATTGTAAATGATGGTAATTAACCAGACACGGAAACACGTATATCAATTTCTCACTTCTCATCAGTGATAGGCTCTTGACAATTCTGCCTCGGTTAGGCCCTCTCCCTTGGTACATATTATGCTATACTTGGATAGGCCTTATACGTAAACGAACATGCATCCTGCAATACGAATTGCGCTTAACCCTACTCCAATCACATCACTTGACCAGCGTATCGGCCTTTGGCTTCCATGCATCGAAATCAAAGCCACACTAAGATCCTGCAAGTCGAGAATCCTAGTCACTGCACAAGAGGAATGGACGGATGGATGGATGGATGGATTTGAGGCTTACAGGTTCGCAGCTGAAGATTTGGCCAATAGCGTATAACTAACTCTAACTCTCCCTCGACTGAAAGCTAAGTGGGACTGGAGGGCACATTATTGAAGAAATTGTCAGCTCCAACGGCCAAGACACATCAGACTATTGAGTGTTGACGGGTCAGAGGAAAGCCGAAGCCAGTGGTCATTAGAAACCCCATTTGAAGGGGGCAGCAGTCTCCGGATAATGAAACAGAAGCACGAAGCGACGTAACAAGATCGCCCCTTAGTATCTACCCCTTACTTAAAGTGTGGGGGGAATCATCCCGTCTGGACCCTGGATTTGAGCCACAAGCGATATGGATATCTATGGAGAAGCACAGCCACAGAATTTATCTGCCCGCTCACCGCCTGCAAGATGATGCCCCGCTGCAACTTTTTTTGACTGGCAGAAAATTTGGTGAAGGCGCGCGAAGATCGTTGAAACGACACACCTCTTTATCAAGAAAGGACAAGCATCAACAACATGTCTGATACGGAAAAAACAAACCTGACTCCCGCTCCGGCGGCCGAGAAGAACTTGGGCATGCGCAAGAATGGTGAGATTATTCCTCGGCGTTACGCGCGACTAAGCTTAACGAGCTAACCACCCTGTAGGCAAGCAATGGCATGCTCCCAAGAAGGCTTTCCGACCTACTGCTGGCCTGAGATCTTATGAGAAGCGATCGCAAGAGCGTGCGCTAATGGCGCAGGTCAAAGCCAAGGAGAAGGAGATGAAGGAAGAGAAGGAGGAAGAGCGACAGGTAAGCACAAAGGCTCTGCTTGTCTGCGTAAAGAACCATGGTCTAACCATACAAACAGCGCAAGGTCCAGGCCATCAAGGAAAAGCGAGCCAAGAAGGAGGAGAAGGAGAGATACGAGAAGATGGCCGAGAAGATGCACAAGAAGCGAGTCGAGCGACTAAAGCGCAAGGAGAAGCGCAACAAGCTGATCAACTCGTAAACGAGATAATACGATCCCTCGGGCTGGGCTGTAATTGGGAGATGGAATCAGGGGGAAAAGACATACATACCGACAAGATTATGATTTTTTTACGATGCGGCATACCTCAGACTACAACTTGTAACGGAAAGAATAGGTTAGAGAACTTTGAAGCAGCACAATATACCTCGGCGTTGGAATATGCGACTAGTACTGAGCAGAGGATAGAAGATTATCTTGAGATTATCTGACCACCCACTAATTGCGTTTGTTTTCGCTTGCAATTCGGGTGTGGTTTTGGTGTTGACTAGAACTTGGTTCAATCTCGGCTACTCCAACTTGAAATCGAGGCCTCCATTCTCAACCCATCTGCTCTAGTGAGGAATTTGAAGACTGACTGCTGGTCTCAAAGAAGGGAGGTATGGAAGATTTACCAACAGCATCAGGACGTCATGTTGACGAACACAGCTCGCCTTACTGTAGTTTCGCTGCAGCGAGCTCTTATTAGCTTTGTGAATAGTGAACTTACCAGACGATGGTGTAGGCACAATGGTAATTATGACACCACCTGCGATGTCAAAGGTGGTAACATGCTGAAATGTTTCGGCAATACCAGTAAAGTAGCTAACTTATATGGCCATATCTTGAGCATCTGTATATCAACACAACGTATTCGGATGTTAACTTTTGCTATCTCGACCTTGTGTGGAGATGGTAGTAGGTTAGTAGGTACTGTAGTTCTGGTAGTCTACTCTGCGATAATGGCATGTGAAACTGCCGGCCTGCATGGATCCACTAAACCATCTCCAAAGTTAACCATTCGACGATCGCCTGATGTAACCACGCACCCACGCAACGAAGCCAGGAAATCAACTGCCAGAAGCCCTCTTTTTGGCTTGGGTAACCCACACCCCATGCGTCACAGGGTCCAGGCGTAGAGCTTTTTTCTCACAGAATCTGCGGTAGTAACATCGACTGACTGCTGCTGCACCTGCACGCGAGAACGAATAGGGATCAGCCACACGGCAACCCAACCCAACCCTACCCAACCCAGCACAGCACAGCTTTGACAAATAACGCTCGTTCGCTCACGCCATGGCCTCCGCAGGCCTTACGAGTCCCAGAGACTCAATCAACTCGGTTTCGAGCATACGCTCAGGCAGTCGTCATCAGCTTAAGCGATCCATTACCGAGCTCGCGTCGCCCGTTAAGCTCAACCGCCGAAAGGAGAAGGAACGCGATCGATATAATGAGGACCGCGCTTCACATGCACACCACATCTCCGTCTCCCATCCTCTATCTCCGAATTCGCTATACCAGGGCAGAGCATCAGTGGACATCATGCCGCGATCGGAAGGCGTAACACCTTACATGAGCCCCGATCAGAGTCGGAGGCCGAGCTTAATGCTGTCGAGGGAGGAGGAGAACAAAGTTGTTAGCGTTCCTGCGCAGGTAGAAACGAAAGTGAGCAAAGAGAAAATTCAGGAAGAGAAAGCCAAGACATCCTTGCAGGTCGAGTAAGATATATTCTACCTTTATACCCATCGTGTCGTATCGCTGACCCATGCATAGGGGCTTGAAGCAGTCGCTGGTCGAACTAGGCACTTTCTCTACATCAACGGCAAGACGGCTCGACGAGACATACTATGCCGTGCTTGAAAAGATGACCACTCTTCAATCGACCGTTTCTGCACTGAAAGAGTTGGCTCAGGAATCCCAGAGCATACATCGGAACTTTGAGAAGGACGCCTGCGAGATTGAAGACGATATCACATCGCAGATCGCAGCGATGGGACAGTTCAAAGAGCATCAGGAGAACATCGAATCACTCACCACTCGTGTTCAGGATGGTCGCGCAAGGATTCGTGCTCTGAGCGATCGTGTCGATATCGTTCGGGAACAAGTCGAGCTCTGGGAACGTAACGACAAGGAATCACAAGACAAGACGCGGCTGAGGCTGAGGGCCATAATGATTTGCATCACAGCCGTATTCTTGGCAGTCGTAATACTGTTCTTTGGCGCGCACTACGTATCACTAAACAGGGCGGGAGCGGGTAGCTCAGGCACGCCTCGAGTTGCAGAGTCGATCATTGAATCGCATAAAGAAGCAGGACATACAGCACTACCTCGCCAGCGACATGAGAGAAGCGAGTCGCCATACTTGAAGAGGAAGCAGGCACATACACCGAAGCATAGAGGGGACGAGCTTCGTGCTTTTGATGAGCTTTAATGTTGGTGCTCAGCTCTATTTGCTTTTTCTCGATACCCCATGATTTATGACACACAATAGCGCGCCTATTATATTCTTTTTCCTTTGTCCATTAGAGGTCGACTATCATCAGGAGGACTAGGCGATACAACGAAAAGAAGGGGGTATTATCAAGACAACAGAAGATAGAGCCAGTAGCCATCAGGCTGCATTAGGTTGAAGAATACGGTATTGTGATCTTGCTCAACTATTAATGCAGCTTTGTGCACTGCTGGCTTTTTCTTCTGTCAAGCGCTTGCATGTAATAGCCGCTGTCGTGATGCTTTTGGTCCTCTCTCTTTCTATAATGCCTAACAATAGGATATGATATTCCCGAGCTCATTTGTTATCTGATCCTCGACCAGCGATGTCATTCAGATGTTCTTCCAAATTCCAGCATCCTTACTCCAGACCATCTATCATATAAACGGCACAAGGCTTCACCCTAATCAATCAGGCCGCTGAGCCAGTTGAGTACCAGAAACTTGCCTTAGTTATAGCTTAATATAGTATTAATCAAGGTGTGATGAGTGCTTCTCGCCTAAAAGTTATGAAGACCATAGGCGTGTAATTGAAGATCAGGTCATGGTAACGCTAGATTATAGGTGAATTGGCAATACTTTGCAGTATCTTGGAGCTTTCTAAAGTTACACATTTGTGTGTACACAGGATTGTCAATTATTCGGCAAAGACTTACGCAATGACATCTCATATGACCTCTGCTAACCCATGCATTGGATGTAAGGCGTGAGGTAGATTGGCAAGCAACAAACTACTCATGCGCCGAGCCGCAGCCGGCGCCACACTTCGGAGCCTCCGTGTCACACATCTCCACTGCCGAGCCGTTGTCCCGGAGCTCGTCTCAAAATTGTTTGGCTCAGCTTTGCTTGGACCAGGACCGCCAAGGAGCGGACACTCGTTCTGGTCATGCTTGGGGAGCTTGTGAAGGCAAGGCCGAATGTTCTCCGTAAAAACATGCTTAGATGAAGCATGCGATAATGCAATCTACTTGGTCTTATGGAATACCTTATTTCTCGAAACAGGGTTACCCTAAGCTGTTCAACATTGCTTCAAGAGAAATAGAAAAGCTTCGCCTCTGAAATCTGCGGTCAGCACGTACCATAGCAAATTCTTAAATACTCTAACCCAACTTATTCTTACAATCAAGCACAGACTAGACGTTGCGTAACTCAACGTGGCGGGGTGGAAGATTACATGTGGCTGTATTTCCTTCTTTCTCCAGTTACTATACTCAGATGATTGGTTCACTCGTAATATCCGAATAATCTGGAGACGGAATCCAAACTGTCGTATTTTATTTTTAATTTTGCGACGTTGCTTGGTCCATGTTGCTCAGCGGCCACGATGTAAACGCATGATGAGGATGCTAACGTTATTTGTTGCAAAGTTTGGGGTGTAATTGTATGTAATATTTGGATCAACAAAGGAGGATCAGCCGCTTTTTTATGAAGAATAAAGCGAGTCAGGTTGGCGAATGATGTTGTAATAGTACTTTGATCAGGCCAGGGTAGGTAGAGTTGATATGCAATGAATATTAAGTCTGCGGTCATGCCTTATCTTACCTACAGTAAGTAACTTCCCGAATGATGAATTGGGCTTGGCAGTAATGAGGATATGGAATGGTAAGAAGCCTCTTCGTATTACAATCACCGATCATTTCACCTCAATATCTATTTGATATCTACTCAGCCTTACATTAGTGTTACCTATACTAAAGAAAAACGTCGTAGTTGGGTGGTCATGGATATGTTTTGAGTCCCATGCCGCACATCCATAGTACGGCAAAAAGGACCCGAAAAGCAGGGTTGTGAGAGTCTGGGCGAGTGGCTTGGTACTTGGCGACACACGTCATGCCCCTCGATTTTGGCGCTTAATGTACGCAAGTGTCCAGAGTATTAAATACCTTAAAAGGTTGAGACGGACTAGAAAGAAGTGAAGAGTCATCATTTTCGGTTGATTGTCTGTCAGAGCGAGACTCGAAGACTGTTCGTTCTGTCTGTTCGTGATACCCTGAACAGGACCCGATAGCAGCCCCAGGACAAGCATTACGTAGTAGGTAGTTGCACCCCTTTAGTTTACCACTAACTTAGACGAAGCTGACTGACTGCAGCATTGCCCCGCCATAAGGTAGTCTACCATACCAGACCGAACCCCATCAAAGCAACAATCCATCAGGCGGAAATAATATACCCCAAACCCCAAGATCGACGACTTGGAAATTTACTCCTACCTATATCCTAGAAATCTGTAGCGACGACTGGCCTCTTCCATCCTCGAGCTGTCCCTAATTCACACAAAAACCTACACTACACTACACAACAGAACACGACACGCTCCCGTATCTCGGCCATGGCTGCTGAGACCGGAGACACGCCTGCAGTTGTTGAGGGCGCTGCTGCTCCAGCTCCAGCTCCAGCTCCAGCTACCGTCGACTTGCCTGTCCGTTCGAAACAAGATGCCGCACCGCCTACCGGCCAGACACTGACAGGAAAGCAAGAGCACTGTGAGTTGGGATGCGACCTGCTCTATAAATTCATGCGGTGTGATAAATCAAGCTAATACATGACTCTGTGTCCCAGACCTCAAGAGAGAACTTATATCTGAGCAGGTGAAATGGGAGATCAACGAACTCAATTCCACAACCGCCCTGCAACGTTTCGGCGCACCGTTTCGATCCGATCACGGCGAGGTCCCCCCCGAAGAGTCCGAGTTGCCCATTCTGCGATATATCTTCGTTCATCATGTTCGCGACTTTCCTTTCCTAGACAAGGCGCGCGAGAAGGAGTTCTGGCAGGACAAACTCCAGGTGGTGAGTAATGGATCTACATGACAACGAACGGTTGACGCTGATATGATGTAGTTCCTAGAGTCCTTCGCGGGAAAGCAAATCTCGTCTTCAGAAGATCGCTTGGAGGAGACCAAGCGACGGAAGCTTGCCATCAAGGCCAGGAAGCTCGTCGAACTAATGATGGTCTCCGGAATTGGAACATCATCAGGATTCGAAGAGCGGATCCGATTCTCGGAGATTGAGATTGTGGACAGCAATGCTATCGATACGGGTGTGATGCATACATTGCCCGAGGGCAACTATATTAATGGCTGGGATGTCAACGTCGCCGGCGTGAGAGTCACCCAGGTCAAGCACACGATTCGAAAGCACAAGCATGCCGAATTTATCTTGCGTATCAAGAAGAAGGGAGAGCTCGAGCATTATGTTGGACGAAGGTACAGCGACTTTGCAAAACTTCACAGCCGACTGCGTGCAGAGCTTCCCGGTCGTGTGATACCCGAAATGCCCAAAAAGAACAAGTCCGACACAACGACAACAATCGCTTTCACATCCATGTTCAGCAACGGAAATGATTCGGATGCTTCCTCCATCTCATCTGTCTCGACGAGGCCGAACGGTTATACGTCCATGTTGTCACCAGGTACGATCTGTCTCTTTTCTGATATACTGTGACTGTGGCTAACATTCAATAGGCCACCGTAAAACTGATTCTTCTGCCTCGTTCCGATCGAATAGATCAAAGGGACTGAACTCTCCAAGGCTCCCGTCTCCTCGGGTGTCCACTGAAGGGGGAAGATTGAGTCCAGCCCCCAGACAGGACTCGGATAAATCAGATCAGTCAGAGGTGAGTGACGCACACCAGTATTGCTCTCACTTTAAACTAACTGGAACAGCAGTCCGTCGTCTTGTGGCGCGAGAACCAGAGAATCTCACTGAGGGCGTTTCTGCGATCTCTACTTCACAACCCTCAGTTTGCCAACACTAATGCTATGCAAGAGTTCCTGAGTGGCGAGCCCATTACTCCAACAGACGAAGATGTTGAGGATATTCTTCGAAGGAAGGCAGTAGACGAGAAGCGTATGGAAGAACAAAAGCAGTTCTATGAAATCGCGAGGAAGAGAGCTGCCGAACTTGACGAGTACATGGAACAGTGAGTCTGTCATGCACAGGAACTGAATTAGGGCTAACATATTGCAGATTCCGTCGCGACATCGTGGAGCGCAACGGACTTACCATGCTATTCCAGGAGATCAAGGAAAAGGAGACTATTCAGGATCTTAGCATCCAGTATCGAAAGTTTGCCGAGTGGCTTCGTATCGAGATTGCCGCCGTCATCTATCATCTTTTCCTTGCTGAGGATAACTCCCCCGAGCTCTTTGCCCAAGCAAGACGTATTCACTCCCTCATTCCATATTCAGTCATCAAGAACGTCATTAGAATCGCAAACCCAGCGGCTGTCATGTCAGGCGTTCTCGATATCTTCCTGGCCCAGCCTTTTGGTACACGGTCATTGATGCAGAGAATCTTCTCCCTGACGCTGAATGATGGCATTAAGAGCTTCCAAAAGTCGATCGATATTCTCGCCACGAAGATCGACGACCCTGTCTTCTCAGGCAAGCTTTACAAGTACACGCATGCAGAGGAGCATATAAAGATTGCCATTCGCGAAGAGGCCGAGGCTGACAATGTGGACATCATTGTAGCGGTCATGAGGTCTGATCTCATCGAGCCAGGACTCACAGGGGAGCAAATCCAACGACTCTACAATGCATATGTCGCTTTCAACAATGCGGTGGAGAACGTTGATGAAGAGCTACGCCAGGGAGCTCAACTCTTCTCGTACATGAAGCAGTACTTGAAGCTATGTACAAGGCAGCGCGATAAGGAGATGATGCTGCAGCTGATTGAAGAGCCGGTAACACTGCAGCTCTTCCGAGATCTGTTCACGATCTTCTATGAGCCGCTTGTGCGAGTTTACAAGTCCGCAAACGTGTACAACAGTGTTACAGACTTTGCCGTGTTTATTGATGACATGATTCAGGTAAGAAGCATAACTTCCTCAAGATGAAGACATGAACTAATATGAGTATAGGTTGTCGACAAGTGCAGAGAGCAGGACGCTTCAGCAGATCCCAATCAGACAGTCCAGGCCTTCATCGACCTGTGCCAGCGACATGAGCACAACTTTTACAAGTTTGTACACGAAGTTCACACACATGATAACGGCCTCTTTACCCAGCTCATGGGCTGGATTGAGGGCATTCTCGAGTTCTTGCGCAAGGGTCCAAAGAACGGAACCCTCAATGTCAATGCTTTGTTTGAGGGTGGCGTCAGTGCTGGAGTTTTAGACAAAGAGAAGGCGATAGCAGAGATCAACTCGCTTATTGCCTGGCAAGAAGCTCGAAAGAAGTGGCACAATGACAAGACACGGCAAAAGATGGCAGCAGAGGGACATGCTGGAAACGATTTGATGCCAGCAAGTATGAATTTCAACTCAGCCGATTTCGGATTGGATAGTGAAGACCTCGAGGATATGGCATACGATGATGGATCCGATGATGAGGCAGAGGCAGAACAGGAAGACGAGATGGATCCTATCGAGGCCGAAAGGCGACGCAGGGCGAAGCGACAGGATCGCTTGCGCCGAAGCGCCGGAGAGCCAGTCAAGCCTCCTGTGGGAGAAGTGCACAAGTTGACCGACAATTTCTTGATTATGCTGCGACAAGTTCTATCTAATTAGTTTTAGCAAGATATCCTTGGTGTTGTTGTACACGGGTTAGGGGGATTGGTATTGGCTTATGATGGAAGAGAAGGACTGTATTAATGCGGGTGTATAAAGGTACATTACATGCCAATGGACTAGAAAAATGGAACATAGGAATGGGTGATTCGGAATAGAAGTTGATACCAGAAGTTGAATGAAGCCGCCTGGTACACTGGCTACATTGAGTTTTGAACAATACTGGGGAAATTGTATTGGCTGTGAGCATCTGGAGACACGAAAACCGGACATTGAAGACCGGACCCGAAGGCCGGGGTTCATTCCGGGTCGTGATCTGACAACCCAGATCAGCCAGACTAAATCAGCCCAAGCCAGCTTAGATCATTCACTCGTCTCCCCTAATCCGTCAGCACATGCCGTCCCATCCAATTCATATCGGAATTGGCGGGGGCAGATGAGGAGCCGAAGGGCAAAAGGTACATCCGCTTCGGCACGTGATGAGTTCGAGTGGTAGCCTGTAGGTATTGGCGTCATGGATTTGGATTTCCTACAGGCGACTCCTCCCGATCCATTGGACTTTGCAACAGGACAAAGATCGAGAGAGTGGAATTATTCATTACACTGTAACGTAGAGTCATGAGGGCAGCAGAACATTAACATCCAATTGGGCGTTTGGCCACGCATTTCGGTCCCGAGGAAACGAAACTTGATCGCTTGCAACGCATCCAGTTCATGGTCATCGACTTCCGAGTCACTATATCTTCAGTGGCTTATAGCGTCGAGAGTGTCAGATGTCCCAGTGAACAGCAAATAAGTGCGCTGCTAATAAGCCATCGCTGATTGGTCAGATCAACCGAGGAGCCGAGAGAATCCGTCCCGGTAGAGCCTCGCGAAGAGCAAGAGACCCAAAAAAACATCAAGGGGAATAACTCGATTGGCTGAGCCCGTTCAAGTTCAATTCAGTCCAGACAGTGATCCCTCTATTTCTCCAAAACCGACCAAACCAAACCATATTCAACAAAAGTCCTACTCCTCCGCCACCCGAGGATATCGTTAAATCCCACCCTTCGATTCTCCCCGCGGATGCAGTTTGGTCTTGGTCATTGTGACTTTCGTTGATGATGGCTTCTTCTATGGCAATGAGGAAGTTGGCCCTCGGCCCTGCCGTGAGTTGTCCCCAGCCTGGCCTTTTTGCGATGGCTTCATGGAAAGCCTCAGGTGGATTGACTTTGTGTTGCCATCGCGGGAAGCTTAAACGTCCCCTCAATGCGCTCCTACTAACTTTGTGCAGTTCACAAGGGCCGCTAGGTTCCCTACCCGAGCTTTCTCTACAACCCGACCTGTTTGTACGCTTTCCTCTCCGACCAGCCCGCGCGAATTGGGATGCTAATGGATCGTCTGCAGCCCGAGTTATCACTGGAAACGGTCCTCTGCGAGCCAAGGAGGCCTCTCCTTTTGTGAGCAACAAATACGCCGTCATCGTACGTCCATCCGATTATCCGCGATTCAAAGATATAGTCAATTGACACTTTTCAGGACCACGAGTACGATGCTCTCGTTGTTGGTGCTGGTGGTGCCGGTCTGCGAGCTGCTTTCGGCCTCGCTGAGGCTGGCTTCAACACTGCCTGTATCTCCAAGCTCTTCCCGACCCGATCTCACACTGTCGCCGCTCAGGGTGGTATTAACGCTGCTCTTGGTAACATGCACGAGGACGACTGGAGATGGCACATGTACGATACCGTCAAGGGTTCCGACTGGCTGGGTGACCAGGACGCTATTCACTACATGACCCGAGAGGCTCCCGCTTCCATTATCGAGCTTGAGAACTACGGCTGCCCCTTCTCGCGAACTGAGGATGGCAAGATGTGAGTCTGAGTTTGGAAATCCGCCTCAATGCGGCTACTGACCTTGAATAGTTACCAGCGAGCTTTCGGTGGTCAGTCTAAGGAGTACGGAAAGGGTGGCCAGGCTTACCGATGCTGTGCTGCCGCTGACCGAACCGGCCACGCCCTTCTTCACACTCTCTACGGCCAGTCTCTCCGCCACAAGACCAACTACTTCATCGAGTACTTCGCCCTCGACCTGATCATGCAGGATGGTGAGTGCCGCGGTGTCCTCGCCTACAACCAGGAGGACGGCACTCTGCACCGATTCCTTGCCAACCACACCGTTCTCGCCACTGGTGGTTACGGCCGAGCTTACTTCTCCTGCACATCTGCCCACACCTGTACCGGTGACGGTATGGCCATGGTTGCCCGTGCTGGTCTCCCCAACCAGGATCTCGAGTTCGTCCAGTTCCACCCTACCGGTATCTACGGAGCTGGCTGCCTGATCACTGAGGGTTCTCGTGGTGAGGGTGGTTACCTCCTCAACTCTGAGGGTGAGCGATTCATGGAGCGATATGCCCCTACTGCTAAGGATCTTGCTTCTCGTGATGTCGTTTCTCGATCCATGACAATGGAGATCCGTGAGGGCCGTGGTGTTGGTGCTGAGAAGGATCACATCTACCTCCAGCTCAGCCATCTCCCCGCTGAGATTCTTGCCGAGCGTCTTCCCGGTATCTCTGAGACCGCTGGTATTTTCGCTGGTGTCGATGTCCGCAAGCAGCCCATTCCCGTTCTTCCCACCGTCCACTACAACATGGGTGGCATTCCTACACGATACACTGGTGAGGTTCTTACCGTCGATGAGAAGGGTGAGGACAAGGTTGTCCCTGGTCTGTACGCTTGCGGTGAGGCCGCTTGTGTGTCTGTCCACGGTGCTAACCGCCTGGGTGCCAACTCTCTTCTGGATCTTGTTGTCTTTGGTCGTGCCGTTTCGCACACCATTCGCGACAAGTTCAACCCTGGTGATGCTCTGAAGCCCACCGCCGCCGACGCTGCTTCTGAGCACATCGAGACCCTCGACAAGGTCCGAACCGCCGACGGCCCTAAGAGCACCGCTGAGATCCGACTTGCCATGCAGAAGGCTATGCAGACCGAGGTCAGCGTGTTCCGAACCCAGGAGAGCTTGGACGAGGGTGTCCGCAAGATGAAGGAGATTGATGCCATGTACAGCCAGGTTGGCATGAAGGACCGCAGCATGATCTGGAATTCTGATCTCGTTGAGACTCTTGAGCTCCGAAACCTGCTGACTTGCGCGTAAGTTTTATTCTTTTTCACGATAAATGAAGTAACACTGACATGATGATAGTATTCAAACCGCTGAGTCTGCCGCCAACCGAAAGGAGTCTCGTGGTGCCCATGCCCGTGAGGATTTCCCCGACCGAGACGACGAGAACTGGATGAAGCACACACTCTCCTTCCAGAAGGAGCCCCACGGCAAGGTCGACCTGTCTTACCGAAAGGTCATTGGCACCACCCTGGACGAGGCCGAGTGCAAGCCCGTGCCACCTTTCAAGCGTACATACTAAGCTAAACGTTTGCGGACACGAGGATGAGTACGAGGACTGGGAAGGAGTTTTTGTTAGCTTGTTGGGAAACTTGGCATGCATGATTCTACGCAGGGCAGCGTCTCCTTTGTAGCAAGAGTTGCGATATATATCCTTTGGGAAGAGAAGGTGACATAAGTAGCGAGAGGATGGTCTCCGTGGAGCTTTAGGATGGAAGGCTCCAAGGGGGGCGTGTATTTGTCGACTTTGTAGTTCAAAAGAAGTTAAGAGACTTAAAAGAAGATTTTCTATGCACTTGGTTTCTTGGGGATATACTCTTGTGCAGGTTTAACTGCAGCTTGTGAGGTGAGGTGTGTTCTTACGTCAAAGACTCATTCTTTTTGAACCTTGCAGATGAGCATGTTCATGTGTCGTACAGTGAGTGGTCCTTTGTGCTGAGAGCAACCCATGAACAACAACACCAGAACAACACCACCTTCCTAGAACAATGCTCATACAGCAGTAAAGTTACAGTATGAAGCAGGTCGTGTTCAGGGATTGGTTAATCTATAAAACCCAGCTCATTTCCAGCGGAATAAATCTCATCTTAACCAATATCTCATCACCATCACAAGAAGACTTATAAGGCTTATCCCCAAACTCACAATTTCAGCAACCTTCCACACTGCCACTCCAGCAAATCTTACCAATCCAATTTCGCCCATCATGTGTGTTCAAATCACCCGCGTTTCCGCCTGCTGGCAATGCTCCGTGGCGCTGGAGCCCTTTGGTAAGATCCGACACTGCGGCAACATCGTAGACAAAGGTGAGTATTGCGAACTCACGCAGGCAGAGGTCTTTGGCCCCCCAGATCTACTCTGTCGTCCGTGTCTGGAGAAACATGAGGGAATGAACACACGAAACCAGAACCAGAACCAGAACCAGAAGACACTGGGTAAGTAGGAGACTTCGAGCGGCTGAGTTATGAAGTTCACTGTAAAGGCTGGACCTTGAGATGAAATGGGCCTGGAGCCCCAGATAGGTAAGTTAGGTGAGAAAAGAGGATTTCATTGGTATTCACGGTGTTACCGGTCTATTTTGTTTGTAGTGTGACTTATAGAAAATGAGGCGATACGTCGTTGACTTGCAAAGGAACGACTATCCAGTTAAACCAGATTTTTGGTATCTAAATTGGCTTATGGTTCGGTTGTGCGTAGGTATTGTCGACTTGCACCATATTATGGAGATAGAAAAGAACGGAGCTACGGATCCATTTTATGCTCTATAAAGTATTAAACATCTTGATCATTCCATTGTTAAACTTCCCCAACCATCACTAGTGCCTGGCATATAGAAAAGAACTGGGCCATGCTTCCAGAAGGACTGTTGTTCATGACGTGATGAAGCCAATAGCCGAGAAGTACATGTGCACTTGCTGCTGGTCCTCTATCACTGCCATTGATGGCTCAGTGCTATATAACCTAATGCAAATATGATACCTTTACTTTTGCTCTTTATCTTGTTGCTCGCTACCTCTTTCTTCATCCTCTGTTGGTGTTATCGCAGCCTTCTCCCGTCGAGGATGCCAACCTCCTTTCCAACCAACCCAACCATCTTCTCTAGGGCCTCTTGAAAGAGAGATTAATATCGACAGCACTACGAATGCAACTATATATCAAAGTTAGTATTCTACTCTAAGAACCAAACCAGATAACTGTAAAATAAACTTACTGCTTAAACCGCCACTTCGCTTCCAGCCTCCACTGGCATACAATCTGTTTCCTGCCGCTGTACCGGTCAATTGGCCAGCAAAAGCCAACGCCATATAAGCCGTATTGACTCGATTGCGTGCCTTGGGGTTGATGCCAAAGATAGCTGAACGATTGGACACCTGGGCGGTCTGCATACCAACGTCTATACCTATAGCCTGGAGAACAGGCCCTGCGACAGTAAAGTTCCCAGTGAATGTTCCTATGATAGCCCCTATCAACGCCAGGATCTGACCGCCAATTGTTGGTAGCAGAGGTACAAAGCGATCAATCAATCTCCCAATCAATGGAATAGCCATTATAGTCGCAAGTGCTGTTAAAGAAAAGAGGCCGATCTGCAGGGATGTATAGTCGAATGGCGGAGAAGCGAGTAAAAACGTCAAGGTTGTCCAAAAAGATGTAAACACGGCTGAAAGTGTAAAAGCGATAAGACACGCCTGTATGAGCACTGGTTCTGTAACCATCATATAGGGAATCGAGGCCAGAGCACGGAAATAATTAAGGCCATCAGGATTCGTGGATGGGTAGTCAGGCATGAAGCAGAAGAGCACAACGCCCATAATATACTGCAGTCCACAAGCTATCCAGTAGATGTTGCGCCAACTAGTAAAGTTGGTCACAACTCCCGATAACAATCTAGCCATGAGAAGACCAAGCATGAGCCCTGACGTGACAATGGCTAGAAGAGACGCCTTTCGATGAACAGGCGCAAAGTCTCCCACGAGGGGGACCATCAGCTGCGGTGTCACAGTGGTGGCACCGCAGAGGAAAGACAAAGCTCGGAAGACGGTGAAGTCATTCGTGACACAAAGTCCTATCCACTGCATTCGTGTTCTGTCAGCAGCTGAATGCGGTAGATGGTCATGCAAACTGAACTCACCATTGTTGCAGTGGCAAAGACTAGGCTGATGATAAACGGGCGTCTCTCGAGAATATCTCCGAGGGGAAGGACAAAAATTAGTCCAGCTGCGTATCCTGACTGTAGCAATGTTGCAACTTGGGAGGACTCTTCGTATGAGACGTTGAATGTTGCGGCTATCTTGTTGAGAATTGGCTGATTATAGTAGAGGTTTGCTACCGTAATACCCGAGGCCTACTGTTGTTAACAAAACCTTCTATCATAGCATGATCAACTTACCATAGCATAAAGAAGACAATGGCCGATAGACAAAGCCGATGGCGACTCATCGTTCCATCGACAATTCCTCGGTGTCAATATCCTACGGACCCAACTGGACTCGTACTTGGAAGACTGCAGAACCACATTGTTAGAGCCTGTCTCTTCTGTTGACTCATCCGAACTCTGGACTTTGGTCTCTTCAGTAGAATCCTCAATGGGAACTGTCTCCCTGATGTTATCATCAGCAACATTTGAGCCCTCGGGCCTGTTCAAGGACGTCATCGCAGCTTAGCGGTCGCTGCTGACAAGATATTATAAAAAAACGAAAACTAGAAAATAATGATCATATTCGAATGATAAGACAAAATGCGAGTGAGATGAGAGGTCGTTATATAGAGGTTGCCATGATGATTGAGAAAATGAGATTGAGTCAGTCAAAGTGGGTTCAACAGTCGACGATCTCCCTAATGGAGTTTCGGAACAGTTGAGTAGTATCACGCAAGCTACAGCACCGGGGATAAGGCCATCGTATCCCTATTTTTCTACCTGTTTAATCCATGATGGGTTAATGCTGTGTTGGGAGAAGTGCAGTTGGCCGGATATAAAAGTCCGTAATACCCGGCTTTGAGATGATCAATGATGCAGATTGGGTTAATGTTACAGTGCTGTTCTGGCTACCCAAGGTTAGTATGAAGCAGTCCTCCAATACTAATCTTGGGGCCTGATTAAGCAGAGCTTTATCATATTTCATACTTTCAGCATCACGGCAGTTGATTCATTGTAGTTCCTGGGACAAATAGCTCAATTCCCAAAATCTAGTCCTTTTCATGATGGCATCTACTATAGCATGACTGGCGTATAAGATTTACCTTGACCATCTCATTTTTAACAAAATACATCATCCTCGATTCCCACCAACTCCACATCAAGCTAGATCTCAACTCTTTTTTGTTTCATAAATCAAGCAAGCAAGTAAGAGCACCACTCAGCAGGCAGTTTACCTCTTCTTTCCCTTGCGCTTGTTGGCCTTGCCCTGAGAAGCACCAGATGTCTTGGCCTTGCTGAGCGAATCAGTGCTCTTGTCAAGGAGCTCAAAGTCCTCGCCGGCAGAGTCGGTGCTGGGAGTAGGTTGGGGAACATCAGAGTCCTCCTCATCGGCAGAAACCTCGAGCTCAAGGTCGGAGGACTTCTTGGAGAGGAAGCGGCCAGCAGTGATGTTGAAAAGGAAGATCGGGGCGCGGAAGACAGCGGTGTCCTTGATGGTAGGCTTGGCAAGCTCGTTGGGCTATCGCATGTTAGTTTTGTAGTGTTTTAATAGGCAGGGGATCACTTACGTCAAGGAGGTACTCGTGAACCTCTCCCTCCTCGTCCTCTCCCTCGAGATACACATCGCCAAGGGAGTCAACAACGAGGATCTTGCCGTTCTCAGCAACGACGCGCTTGCGAGCGCCAGTAGGACCAGCGGTGGGAGTAGGAGTAGCAGTTCCAGATCCAGAAGCAACCTGAGCTCGGCGGGTCTTCTTGACAGGCTTACCACCGTCGCGCTTTTGTGCCTTCTCATACATACGGCGCTCTCGTCGGTTCTGGGGCAGAGGAGGAGCCTCTTCCTCTTCGCTTTCGGGCGCAGCGGGGGCGGGAGCAGGAGCGGGAGCAGCATCGACGCCGGGGATGTTGAGACCACCACCCCAAGCAGTTTCCCTGGCAAACTTGATGTAACGCTCGACAAACTCGGTCTGACGCTTCCAGCTCATGTAGAGGGTGAGGTAGTGAATGCCACCACCAACAACGAGGAACAGGCCAACGATAACCGTGCCCAGGCCGGGTCGGTATCGGTTGTAGTAGTAATCGGTGCCCTTCCAAAGAGGGAAGCCATTGGAGAGGAAATGGTCGTAACGATCGCGCTCGGGGCCACGGAGGATGTTGGCAATAAGGGAGAGACGGGCCTGGGCCTCGCCGGCCTTCTTGACAGCGGTCCTGATCTCAGCATTGGTGGGAGGCTTGACATTTGCGCCCGACTTCTTTTCCTTTTCAGCCTTGGATCGCATTGACTGCCTGACCTTGTCGGGATGCAAGTTTCGGGTCTGCTTGCGATAGGCCTTTGTAATGTCGTCGAGCGAAGCAGAAGGGGGCACGCCGAGAATATCGTAAAAGTTGGCGGCCGGGTCGGTCTCGTACTTTGAGATTTCATCTCGGATGCGGAAGATTTCGCGATCTAAAGAGCAGAACAAAAAGGTTAAAACATGAATTTAGACGGAGAGTTACAAAACAGAGACATGGTTAAACATACCTTCTTTGCTCCAAGCAGCAGCCAAGGGGCTAAAGAGGGCGAGAAGCCCAACGGACAAGTACGAGATCTTCATCTTCGACTTATACTCCTTAGTCGGAGTAGGTTGAAGAAGAGGAAGAACAGGAGAAAGGGAAGATGAAGTGTCTAATAAAGGAAAAGAGAGGGAGAGGATGGGGGAAAAAAAGAAGAGGTAGAAAGAAGAAGGGAAAAGCCAGGGGGGTGTAACGGTTCCTGGGCTAAAGCTGGAGCAGTACGGATACTGTAGCTTAAGTTAGATCTGGACTTTTTGGGCTATCTATCCCTACCTCCGGTACTTTTTTTTAGTGGAGGAGGGGACCTATTGCAGAAGGCCAGCTGTCCAATACTCAATTCAATTCAATTCAGCTACCTACCTAACTTGTGCTATGGATTCTATTGCTCTACCGATTGGTACAGATGCGAAAGCAAAGCGCCTCTAATCGAGAGTTTGTCTAACAAAGAAAGCTCAATTTGGTTCTATTGAACTGAAAAACTTGACAACAACTATCTAATCAATTGATTGGATGACGGTTGATGCTGTTTGTCGTGGGTATTTAACGAGACCTTTTAGGTTGCACTATCTGGAGCTATCAAACAAGGATTCAAGCGGAACAATTTATATTCAGTTTGTCTAACTTATCAACTCAACTCAATAATCTCAACTGAAATAATCCCAACTCTCCAAGTCTTCAATCTTGAGCAGATTCATATAGATCTACTCGAAATGTCGACTCTTGCTGCAAATGTCTCTTAAGAAACTCACTTTGACGAGCACGACCGTACTTCCTCCCACCAGAGCAATGGTCACCCCCAGGAATAAACAAAAACTCATAATTCTTACCTGCCTTGTTCAATGCATTCACCATCTGAAACGTTGAGGATGGATCAACGTTCTCATCGAGTTCTCCAACGATCAACATCAGCGCTCCTTTAAGCTTAGAAGCGTGCGTGATGTTGGATGACTTCTCATATGCTTCGTCAACTGGATATCCCATCCATAACTCATTCCACCATATCTTGTCCATACGGTTATCATGACAGCCAGAGTCTGCTATGCCTGCTTTGAAGAAGTCGCTGTGATGAAGCATTCCTGCCACAGCATTCTGACCTCCTGCCGAGCCACCCATGATTCCTACACGGGACAGATCCATCCATGGTCGACTTGATGCCGCACTCTTCAGCCAGGCAACATGATCTGGAAGACCTGAGTCATGGAGATTCTTGTAGCAGACGTCGTGGAAGCGTTTGCTGCGCCAGTCTGTACCCATTCCATCGATCTCTACCACGACGTAGCCGTTGTCGGCCCAGAGTCGTTCACGCGATAGGGGCATAAAGGGTTTGGGTACGTGAAAGTCATGCGGCCCAGCGTAGATATCGTCTAAAACGGGGTATTTCTTGGTACTGTCAAAGTCGACTGGCCGGACGATGATTCCGTAGATCAGAGTCTCACCATCACGGCCAGGAGCAACAAACCTTTCTGGCGAAGACCATCCTTTGTCTTCCAAATCTTTCAGATTCCCTTTCTCGAGCTCCACTATCTGCTCTCCCGATTCACCATCACGAAGGACTGTTGTAGGCGGAGAGTCAACTCTTGACCAGGTGTCTACCAAGTAGCGCTTGTCGGGAGATAATGTCCAGGAATGAGTTCCATCTCCCTCTGTGAGAATCTTGAAATCCGATCCGTCAAAGTTGACTCGTGCTAAATGTGCATGATAAGGATCCTCACTGTCCTTTATTCCATAAGCCTGAAACCATATTCGACGAGCGTCTTCATCCACAAACTCTATGGCATTGACCATCCATGATCCTTTTGTTATTTGGGTTTTGATAGTGCCGGTAGCCATGTCAATGAGATAGAGGTGGTTGTATCCGTCCCGTTCACTTGCCCACAGAAGTTCGCCTGACCCCTTAAGAAATTTATAGTATAACTTTGTATAGTCGACGAAAGTATTGCTTGTCTCCTCAACGATGGTTCTGACGTTCCCGTCGGTGCTGATGCCGATCAATCTGACAGTCTGGTGACCGCGCCCATTAAAGTAGAAGAGATACTCTGTGCCGTTTTCGTTCCACTTGAGGTTACTCAGACTGTATGGGTTCTTGAACAGCATGTCATCTGTTGGGACCTCGCTTCGGCTCTTGAGATCAAAGAGACGGGGTCTGTCTATCCTTACACGGTCGCCTGGCTTGAGGTATCTCTTCGTGTGAAGTTTTGGCTCGATCTGGTCCTCTGGAGACGATTCCACAAGGTTGATCTTGTGATCTTGTGCCGGGGTATGCTGCCAGGCAATTGCATATTTCCCATCTGGTGATGGATATATACGACCCTTGTCAAACGGATTCTCTTCAGTGCCGTCCTTGGACAGTTGAACGTCTTGGCCATCATCGCCCTTGTACCAAAGGTTAAATTCTTTGACATGACAGGCACCATTCTCAGGCTCAGCCGGGCCCTCATCGGTATCAGACTTCTCATCATCACTAGGCGGGGATGCTTCTGGAATTGAGTCATTGAGGTTCTCAATAATAGCGGCGTGGATCCCAACGTCAGGTGCTGCATAGACTGCCCTGAACTTCTCATCTGCGACGTCTACAAGTCGCCAAACGTGACCCACGTAAGTGAGTTGTCGCTTCGTCTGGCCATTGTTGATGGTCCTGTAGTATATAGGCTTCCCACTCCGGTCTATCCAGTACAGCTTGAGTGTCTTTCCGGTGCGATTCACGAAATCGACTGTGACGTCGGTGTGACTACACGAGGAAGGGACTTCTTCCTGGAGTAAGCCCTCTGGTTCTGTCTCAAAGTCGCCATCCCATTCTTCGAGTTTGTCGTCTGGCCCGAATTGCCACTTGCGCTTGTCGAAACGGAATCGGATGCATGACTCTTCGGGTACAGGCTCAATCCAAGTAAACGGCAGGGCCAAGTCGTTAACCTCTTCGTTTGTCTTTTCCCGTAGGGCTTCAGCGAGTAGTTTGTGGTCGAACGCAAGCTCTCGGCTTTTTTGAACAACGTCGACAAAAAAGAACTGATGTTTGTCTGGCTCGTGACTTTGCTTATACCAGAATGCGTTTCCGCTTTGTAGCCAGTGGGGCGTAACGTTTGTCGACTGGATACATATTTCTGCTAGCTTCTCCATTGTTTGCGTTCTTGGTTAGATGAGAAGGAGAGAAGAAATATGGCGTAAATGAGACGAGCCATCATGTCGGCTTGTGGTGCTGATGCCTAGTGATACGATGTTCATTGTCATCAATCAGCTGAGGCACGAATGCATGCATGCGGCCGTATTACTAGTCAACATTCAGAAGCGCACCGGAAGGAAATAGGAGTTCTGAGAGGGTGTTCTGGTATAATAGAAGCTATATCACTCAACAATAGGAGAGGAACAAATTTATTGTTCTTTGCCAAAATACAAGAAAATCTTACAAGAAAATCTTACAAGATAACTATACTCACCTCTCCCCCACCCCCCTCCTCTTTCCCCCGCAGATTTATTACAAAT